>OZ025292.1:177610450-177677527 GCA_964019185.1 Maratus speculifer | reverse complement strand
CTTTTTGTATAAATTACAATTATTTCAGTTTTGTTTGCTTATTTATCTACAAAAATAACAACAATAATCGAAAAAACAACAATCAATGGTTGAAATAACGATTGCAATTTCTTATGAGATGGGTTGTCATAATGAAAAGTATAAAAGTATTTCGGAAATGAAAAGTATTTTGAATAGGTTTTCTAATCGCAATTTTGGAGTAGTGCATGAAATTTATTTAATTTCTTTTTTATATAAATTGCAATTGTTTCAATTTTGTTTGCTTACTTTCCTTGCAATAACACTACAAATAATAGCAATAACCAATTACAGTACCGAAAATTCTAAATTTTACATGATAGGAGATTTAATAAAGAAGTGAAAGTATTTTGAAAATGGAAATTATTTTAAGTAACTTTTCTAGTCACAATCTTATATACAATTTGGTGATAATCAATAATTGTTTAACATGGAGAAAACTTTTCTTTTCTGAACAAAAAACATCAGGCGCGTGCCTGTCTATAAATGCGCTATTTTTGCGTAAGCAGGTGTCTGGCTTTGTTAACCATAATAAACTAGTGGGGGGAGATAACACACAGCTTCTATTAAAAAGTAATGAAACATCCCCTCGCCAACAACAAAAGGATTATGAAGAAAAAAAAGTGATACATGAACTTCTTCAAAACACCTGAACGTTGAAAAGGGTGCATTTTTTATCTTCACTAAAAGTCTTTCTTTTTTTTTCTCCCTCTCCCCCCCCCCCAAAAAAAAAAAAAATCATTAATATTTCTGAGCCTATTACAATAAAATATATAACTGGCACACTTTTTGAGTTTTCTAGCTTTTTACTTATACAAGTCACCTGCTAAGTCAGAAGACATCCTTCAGTTTAGACCAGACAATTGAAAATATCGTTATATAATTTCTACAGATGTTTCCGATTGTCCTAATTTAATGTTTCGTATAGATTGGGCGAGCTGAGTGTAACTTTCCTAATTTAAGTGAGAGGGATACACATTTTCAAACGAAAGATTTTTTTTCTTTTGATTTATTGATATTCCATGTATTTATTAAGAAACATTTCAAGTTCTAATTAATCACTCTAAAATAATTAAGCAGATAAAATAAAAAGACTAAAAATGTATTTTTACTCTGGGAGAGGTTTACTTTAGGATGA
Source organism: Maratus speculifer (assembly GCA_964019185.1). Taxonomy (NCBI): domain Eukaryota; kingdom Metazoa; phylum Arthropoda; class Arachnida; order Araneae; family Salticidae; genus Maratus; species Maratus speculifer. The sequence continues at coordinate 177,676,371 of OZ025292.1, read as the reverse complement.
TGATTTTTATTTGTCATCATTGGTCAAGGAAACAAAATGGACACTATACTCACAAAATTACACATAGTCTGGCTGTCGAAAAGCCACGCCATCGTGAAATTCAATAATTTTGTTAAATGTAAATCAATAATAAAAAGTCATACGATAAAAGTCAACAAGATGAACTAGGCATGACTAGGTTTGACTACCCCAAAAAATGTTTAATTAATTGACATAAAAAAATGTATAATGTTTTACCATCATCGCGGATGTTCACCATTCTTAGAGTATTTTATAGAAAATTTTATGCTTTTTCAGAAAAATTTTGCATTTCTGAGATGTATTTCACGTTGTAATAAAAAATTTAGCTTCTATATTTTATTCACCTATTTTATGTAAAATATTCGTAAATACCGGAAAATAGGAACATATATTTTTTCTATTTATTACAACGTTATTATATATTTTATTTAACTACTTTACTTTATATTTACTGTATGTAAAATACTCACTTTACTTTACGTAAAATTACGTTACTTCTTTATGTAAAATACTCACTTACTTTATGTAAAATATTCGTAAATACCAAAAACTTTTAATATAATTTTTATTTTAGCTTAAATAAAAGTGTTAATTTGTTTCTAGTCATATATTACATTGTCGAGCCCTATTGCTATTTATTACAATGACGGGGGAAAAATCTATTACTTAGCAATAACAAGAAGAAAATCCTCAAATAGTACAAATAAAAGTACCAGTAAGATATTTCCAATAACGTACAATTAATCTGTTAATAAGATGCAGCTCTGAATCTCTTAAAGAGCTTTCAAGAAAACTTATCTTATCATGCAAGGAAAATTATTTTGAATTCACTGCTTACAAATACGTTTTTACTTTTTTCTAAATCATTTTTCAATTATTTGTCGTTTTTGTTTTCGCATCAAATACTCTTATAAATAATGGAAGATATAATCATAAAGGAAGAAAAAAAAAAAAAAAAAAAAAAAAAAGATGTTCAAGTTTTGTTATGACCAATCGAGCAGTTCTAGAAAACTTGGCAAGTTGTTTCCTGTCAAGTTAATAAGCGAAAACATACGTTATTAAATAAATATGGAATCGTGTGCTTTTACCGTTGATATTTCCTAATTTGTTTCTAAAAGTAATCAATTATTCTGTCTGAACAATGTCTAACAATGACATTCTATTATAACTAAAAGATTTGTTAAATTGCTTGTACTTTTATTTAAAATGAGATACAAATGCTGGTAATAGAAAGTAAGGATTTTAAACAAAACAACAATAATTTGAGTTAAATATAAAGAAATGGTTTATTTTTACATTTTTTTCCTCCTCTGGGATTTAAATTTCCCTTTAATGGTTCATTAATTTAATTTAATTGGGAATAAGTTTAAATTCAAATTTGTTGCAAGCACATTCATCCAAATTAGTTCCTATTTATATACGCGTATATATGCGCATATTTTTACTTTATCACGTGGTTTTAAATGATTATAATTGCTATAGTTTAGTAATTAAATCACTTGGAAAAGATTAATAATGCTTTAAAATGTTTGAAGTTTAATTAATGAATTAAAAAATCTTTCTAAAATATTTGTAAAAGCTGTTAAATTATAATCCATAAAACGAGCTTTTAAAAATTTAATGATATAAATTTTATCCATGGAGCTTTGTTGATATATTTTGTAGATATTTTGCATATTTCCCGCAAACAACAGCAATCATAATGTATTATAATAGAAATATTTTTGCAGTTTTCCCAATTATTTACTCGCGAAATGCCTTGTTTTATTTTTTTAAATTATTCATCTTATTTCGTGCACTTTTAAGAGGTTTACAAATAATATTGTAAAAAATAACAATAACATACCTGTATCCAAATAATTAAACTAAATTTCACTGAACCATTCAAAAACCTTTAAGTAATATATGGAAAACACTTGTTTAATGTATTAAAACAGGCTTTTAAACCAGTGCGCAAATTTTCCATCTGTAATTCTTTGTAGACATAACTTCTTGCATCCTTCTCGCCAACAAAGATTATCCTGCAACTACGGTAGCCTTGCTAAAGAACAAACTCTACAGGCAAGTAAAACGTTCACGTGGGTATATGAGTGATAGGCAATGTAGAATGTAGAAAGAAATATGACAAAGATTCTTGCATATTTCCTGCTAGCAACGATTTAAAAAAAGTTAGAATACATTTATTATAGGAAAAATTTTACATTTTTTTAAAGTATTGACTAGTGAAATAATTTGTTTTATTGTTCAAACTAATGTCTACTTCGCGTTTTTAAAAAAATTGCAGATGATATTGTAAAAAATAATAACATACCTGTATGCAAGTAATTTACCTAAATTTTATTGAATAAAACATTTAATAAGTATATGGAAAACACTGTTAATCGCTTTAGAACTTACGTATTCTATAGGATATACACCTTTACTTTTTTCACGCATATGAATAACGTTTTTTTTTTTTTTTTTTTTTTTTAAAGAGAGAAATTGGAGTGAATAGAGCCTAAACAGATAGTAGAATTAAATAAAACAGCAATTTGTTTGTTATAGTGCTTTTGCAGCAAACTACGTGTTACATAAAAAATAGCTTGCGGCAGCAATATACGAAATGTACAAAATGAAAACATAAATAATTTTACCGTGCGTTAAGCATTTGTTGAGTCCATTAGTAATGAAAAATTAATAAATATAAGCACTTTTCAAGCTTTTATGTATTATCAAATTTTATGCACAAAAAATAAATTTAGATTTTTTTCGCTGATAAATCTTTCTTAGTTATCAATTTTTCAATATAAATCCAAAACTGAAATTTAAAAAGTACATAAATAAACCCTGGGGTCTGAAATTAAAACATGCTTATCAATGCGCAAATTTTACACCTGTAATTCTTTGTAGACATAACTTCATTCAATCTTTTGTTAGCAAAGATTACCCTGCAACTACTGTACTCTTGCTACAGAACAAACTGTACAGGCAAGTAAAGCGTTCATGCGGAAATATGGATGATAAGCAGTAGTAGAATGCAGAAAGAAATATAACATAGGTTCTTGTATATTTCTCTCTGGCAACAATATATATATATATATATACACCTTTATCATAGTTTTAAAGTTTTTTAAAGTATTCACTAGTGAAATACCTTGTTTTATTGTTAAAATTAATGTCTTTACTTCGCACTTTAAAAAATTTTTACATATAATACTTAAAAAAAATAATAATAACATACCTGTATCCAAATAATTCAACTAAATTTTATTGAATCATTCAATTAAATTTAATAAATATATGAAAAACACCAATTAAATGTATTAAAGCAAATTTTTAAATCAATTTTTAAATTTCCACATGTATTCTTTGTAGACATAACTTCTTACATCCCTTCCGCCAGCAAAGATTACCCAGCAACTGCGATACCCTTGCTATAGAACAAACTGTACAGGTAAGTAAAGCGTTCACGCGGGAATTTCCTTCTTTTATTAGGAAAAATACGCTAAGGTAGAATGCAGAAAGAAATAAAAATAAATGCCGCAACTAATTTGGCTTAACATAGTAAACATAAATAATTCACAAATTTATTCAAAAACGAAGCTATAAAGAAATTAAATATATACCATTGCATGCAAATTAATTTTGAAATTTTCATAAATAGTTAAAAATGATAATCAGAATCAAAACCTACTTTGAAAAATCGTAGCCAAAAATTAAATATTTTTGAATTGTTTAAAAATATAGAATTTTACGGATTTAGTGAATTATTTAACAATGTAAACATTTCTGCGATTCACATGTTTTTTCAGTAATTTATTATATTTGTCCACAAATAAATCATAAATCTGCCATCCTTCGATATAAAATATAAATAAATAAATAAACATGATTTATTTTAACAGAAGTGATAATTGCTTTAATCGGTTCTTCGTTTTGAATTAAAAATGAAAATTTAAAAACCTATTGCATTGTTTTCAATTGTTTTAACATTTTTATCGTTATTAATAAATGGTTTTAATACGTTGTACATTCATCGCTATGCTGAAAGTTTCTGTTTTTTTCCCACTCGAAACTTTTTCGCCAAATAAAAAGATAAAATTCAAATAATGGTAAACCTTGGTGCTTACCTGTCAACCGATTTTTCACAATACCATTCCATCAAGTGTTTCACTGAAAAATCTCGTTTCCAACCCACCCACTCTGCGGAGAAAACCACATGCGTTCTAGTACCGACGCTGTTATAAGTTTCATTTCGATTTCACCCTAGGGCATGAAATAATGACGTCCTACAAAAGGAGTAAAAGCTACGTTACGAGCTATCTATTGTAAAATATAATCCAGTGAACCAAAAGTTCAACTTTTCAATGAACTACATCCATAAAATTTTATAAAATTGTTTGCGATATGGATGTATCTAAAAATAGGTGCATCACAATATTCAACTCAGTTGTAGATTTAATCTTTAAAGAAATATAGGTTTATGTAAAAAACTGATACAAAAATAAAAGTAAATCATGGATGTTATTTTATTCTTTGTCGATTTTTAAAAATATCTAATAAGATTTTTTTTTCTTTTATTAATTTTTATCTTCTTTAAACATAAGAAAATTAAGAATTAAATAGATTAAATATTCGCTAACTCTTTTTAACATAATTAGATTTTAAGAATACTTTAGGTATATATAAATAATAGTTCAATGTTTGATTTACACTAATTTTATTTCATTTTTGAAATTTAAGCATCTAAAGAGGGAGATAGAGAATAAAAAACACAATCGACTTTTTAAATTTAAAAATATCAATTTTTTTTTCTATAAAATTCTACTTAAAATATATGTATGGAAATCAGATCCGTTGTATAACTGAATAGAAATGTAAATGTATAGAAATGAATGAGAAATCTTTGGAAAAGTAATATCAACTCACTAAAATCTATATTTATATTTATTTTTTCAAAAAAGTTTCCAGTCAAATTATTTCAATAAAAATCTATTAGTTTATAAATATAATAATTTTAATATAAAACCTTAAACTAATATTAAGAAATTTTTTGTATTTTTCCTACCCCCCCCCCCTTTTTTTTTTTGAAAAAAAAAGTGTCTAAATAGATGAAAATACTGGAAATATACTTTAAAAAATTGTCATTATAAATCCCATGTTTTTAAATATCACTACAATTGCAATTTTATATCAGTATCTATAAGCAAAAATACGAAAACTTTTAATTAAAATGCCTTGCTAATAAATCTAATTAAAATTCTCTCTTTCATTTTCAATCGGTATTGTGTTATTCATTAGCATCCATATCGATACAAAAATAACGATGTTTTTGCATTGTTATTAATAAATAAAAATTCACACATTTCAATCTCTGATTAAAAAAACTCAATGAAATCGTCTTGAAAATTTCGATTCGTTAAAAAGTCGTATAATGAATGCGACACAATTATTTAATAATGAGAAGAAAAAGAAATATATTTTTCATTAGTCCTGTATAAAAAAGCTTCCAATTTTCTCTCGAGAACAAAATGTTTTTTATTCTCTGCGCATGACAAGGAGTTCATAAAGAAAATTCCGTCATTACTTCATAATGACAATACTTCAAGAAGTAGACACGTACACAAACACACAAAAATATATTTCAATTTGAATCATTAAAATACTCATTACACTGGAATTCCGAAATTAAGTTAAAGTGATCCTTCAAACAGGCGAATTCTCCCTTCATAATTTTTACAAACCACAAAGGAAGAAAAAATCTCTTTGTTCTCTTTCTTATTCGAATCCGATGTAAGACTTGCTCAAGTTCTTTTACATTTCCCATTTGGAATAAAAAAGAAACATCTTTGATTAGCATTAAAAAAAAATATCCCCGAGTCCCACAGTTGTAATTTTTTTCTTAATCAAGTCGAATAAAAAGTTATCAAAAATTTTTTACACAAAGAAAAGCTTTTTTAAAAAAGTAAATCATCTTGTTTTTATCAAAAACTTCGGCCATGCGAGAAATTAACAACAATGCCGAATGCTCGAAATAAAAAAAATAAAATAAATCCCCCATCCCACGGGAGTTTTCTTTGATGTATTATGATCTGAAATTTTGAAAATAAATTTCGAGAATGTTTTGTCGGAGATGACAACAAAGAAAGCTTCGAATTTTTATAAGAGGCATCCTCAAGCAAAAGCCATCGGAAATTTAGTTTTAAGAAAACAATGACAATGGTTCCTTCTAAAAGCCTGATCCGTTTTTATTCGAATTATGGCTTATCAAACGACGTTCGAAGACGGCATATCCCGTGAAATTTGTTTTGTGTTCACGAACCAAAAGAATGAAATAACTAGAATTACAGAGCGAAATAAAACAGTCAAGTACCTATGTGTACAAAGAATCTTGCTTAGCTTGTTAGACCGTAGATAAAATTCTGTGTCTATAATTAATGCTATGCTAAAAATAGGGGGGGAAATGCTTGGATGTTTTTTGTGTTGCAAGCATGATGCAAAAATTTCTTTTTGATTGATTATATTTATTTTATCTAAGAAATCAGTCAGTGTACGGAGAGTTGGTTTGTGTTTTTATGGTGGTATTTTGAACAAAAAGTAATGCTGCATATACTTGCGAATGTAGAGAAGCAAAAAGTAGCATGAATTAATTGAAATACTCTGAAATACATTTATTGGGGAAAAAATTACGAGGTACTGCAAAAATTTCAAATCTACACATCACGAAACACATGTTTACATAAAATTAGCCTTACTTCAATAAATTAGTATAATAAAATTTTGTGTTTTTAATTTATACCACGCTACAAAAAAAAAAAAAAATAAATAAATAAAATAAAATAAATAAATAAATAAAATAAAATAAAATAAAATAAAAATGATTATGTTGTTTAGCTTGCTGGACCATAGATAAAATTCTGTGTCTATAATTAATGCTATGTAAAATAATAATAATAATAATAATAAAATAATAATAAATGTATTTGGATGTATTTTGTGTTATAAGCATGGCGCAAAAATTTCTTTTTCATTGATTATGTTTATTTTATGTGATAAATAAGTCTATATACGGATAGTTTATTTGTGTTTTTATGGCCGTATTTTGAACAAAAAGTAATACAAAATATACTAGATATATTTGCAAATATAGAGAAGCAAAAAGTAACATGAATTAATTGAAATATTCTGAAATAAATTTATTTCACATTTATTGGAAAAAAATCTTGGTACTGCAAGAATTTTTAGTCTACATATCAAGAAATACACATGTGCATAGAATTGTTTTTACGTTAATAATCTGGTATAGTAAAATTTTGTAATTGTAATTGTTGGAAAAAAAAAATCGAAAACAAAAGAAAATTTAAGAAAGAAAAAAAAGAAACAATTCCGATATATTTTGTGATCAAGAATGACCTAAAAATCTCTTGTTAGTGATTATGTTTATTTTGCATGACAAATACGTCGATATATGATAAAATGGAGCACGTGATTTCCGTTGCAGAATGTATTTTATTTTTAGTTCTTTATAAAGTTGTTGCAAAAGTTTTGAGGCTAAATTAAAAGAAATAAACATAAAGCAATATTCATTTAAAGAAAAGTAATTAAAATCATGATACAACAACATTAATACTTGAGAAAAAAAAATATTTTTGTTAATAAATATTGTTTTGGATTGATTTTTTGATTCACTCAGTCTCAAAACATTTGACGCACACTAAAGATTTTATATTTTTAATATCATAAGAATTTGAAATAAATTAAATCTATTTTCATGTCATTTAGGTTAATTATGATATTTCAATATAAATAACTCCCAAAGTTAGTGTTGACTATAAGCCTTCTTAGAAGGACGCAGCGCCCGGAGCCCTTTTTTACACTTCCTATGCATCCCAAGTGCAATTTAATTGATCCTGAGAGAAATATCGCAAATTCTAAGAGATTCTAAATAAATCAATTCAAAATATTTTCTTTGATCAAGGTACAAATGTGCTTTTTTGAAAAAAATAAAAATAAAATATGTTCTCTCTTTAGAATAGTGTTCCTTATTGAAAAAAAAGTACCCTCTATTTAGAATAGTGTTTCCCTTTTTGAAAAATTCCGGCCTAGTGGCCCTTTTTTCTATAGTCAACACTAAATGTAAAATATTATGATATGAAATAATATTAGAGACAAATTAAAATACGAAAAAATGATTTCCGACTGAACGAAAATGAACTCTTTAAGAAGTTTTTCCTAATTAAAACAACTTTAACATTATTGTTTATACTTATTCCAATGAATAATGAAATTTAACTTTCATGAGCAGAGACCATATTTATGTTTAATACAAAATGCATCCTAACAACACACAGGCATTTAATCAGGCATAAATGAAAAAGTTGCATTTTATACGCTATTTATGCTCTTTAATTTTGGCGACTTCGAAATTTCGCCAGATTTACTTACTCTCCTATTTTCCTAACCCCCTAACATACACAGCCTAAGGCCTGCGACGGCGCGTGCGGCTTTACTCCTTTCTGCACCAATGAGCGCACAGGTGATATTGGATGTCACGTATTGTGCAACGCACGGATTGTCGGACAAGAGGGATTGCAATGGTTAACATACTGCAGCAAGTGCTTCACTTGCACTTGTAGATCATTCCAGTGGCAATTTTAAAGATCTCATAAAAAATTACCTCAGTGAAAACGGAGAGTGGCTGGAGTGGTGTGAAATAAGTCGAAAGAATTAATAAACCAATTTTACATATTTTCTCCCGATATTTCAGGGCATTTTTTCTTCTTTTTTTCAGATACTTAACAATAACGAGAAAAATTGATAAATTTGTTTTGAGCAATTCATATTATTTTTGCATAATAGATGCTCGCGACCTTATCTAATTGCTGCATTGTGGCTCTATAAAAATTCATGTATTTTCTTTCTTCTTTTAGAAAAATAATTGGGAAACAAAAATAGTTTATCGTGGGTTAAAATTTTTCGTGGAAAGTTTTTCTATCACTAAGGTTTATGCTGTATCGCTATCGACTTTTTCCTTTAGTTTTTCGATCGTCTCGTAGTGTTTCGACAATGCTTGAATAGTTCAGGTCTCTTAAATTAAAATAATTGATGGATGATTTTTATATTTTTATTTGTAGATATATTTTTTTCTTTTTCCTTCTTTCCTTTCTTTTTTCTATTTTTTAAGTTAAAGACATTTTTGGAAGGAAAAAAAATAAAGAATTTATTTCAGAGTTGATATGATTTTTAATTTTCTTGTACTTTTCAAAAATAGTTTTTGCAGGTATTGTACAGAAGAGTAATTGACACATAGGTTGGAATATAATAGCGTGTAAATTATTAACGTGTAAATAATTAACGTGTATTTAACTAAAAGTCTTATCAATGAAAAAAAGAAGTGAGTGGAAAGATAATACATTTCTGTAAGAGTGTCTTTCTTTTTTCTTTTTTTTTTCTATTTCTTTTTTTCCTTTTTTTAAACGTAAAAAAGAAGAATAAAGATATTTATCTTCACTATGCATAAGACCATTTTCTGTATACATATTTGCTTATGTTGTTGTTACGTTAAAAATAAGGCTTGTTTTATTATTTAAACTAAGAAACAGATCAACTAGCTAGGTTTTTAAAAATATCTGATAATAAAAAAGATGTAATTGAGCGAACTAATTATCGCTGAAAGAAGAATTTAGAAAATAAAACAAAATTTGAAAATCAAATTAAATTTGTGTTTAGCTGATTTGATATTTTTACATTAAAAATATTAATCATAGCTCTTGCGCTGCATGCTAGAAAATTACTATTTCAGTTATTTTTCCTTATTAAAAAGTATTTTAAATAACATTGTTGCTTTCTTCCATTCTAATGATAATTTCACATGATTAATCTGCCTGTTATCTGTCTATCGACTCCATTTTATGCTTGTTATTGTTTTATTCATTCATAAATTACATAGGTTATGTATGTGTGTGTGAACTAATTTAGAGAAAAATAGATGATGTTTGATAAAAAGGCGGTACAGTAATTTGCTAAAAAAATAAATAAGATATTTTTTAAATAATTTGGTTATTTCGATCAGGTTTAATGGCACAATATCCTTTTAGGGACATGCTGCACCAGACTTTTAAAAAGGTAACAAATTAGTATATTAAAAAATTCAACAAAGTCATTTAAGTATTTTTAAAAAATTTCATTTTCTTAAAGAAAAAAAAATCTAAATATTACGTTACCGCAAAATTTACACTTCAATGCTATTAATTTACAAAATATCATTTATGAGTTCCATATTCAATATTATGTTAGAAATCAGCATCCACATTCGAACGTGATCACTTAAACAAACACGATTTCTTTAACAAACTTTACCAATACTTTAACAAACAAGATTTCAAGATAATGAAAGCAACTATAGAAAAAACAAAAAGGAAAGTACACATATTGGACATAACAAGTGCAGGCTATAGCAACCTCACCCCGTCGCTTCTCATATGAACATAATTAGAGTTATATCGAGAAGAAAGAAATGATTACAAAGAAGGAAAAAAAAAAAGAAACGAAAAAATGATTTGGAAATACTAAAGTATATTCATTTTCAAACTCTGTTACTTATATACTTTTCTTAATTAAAAACATCGTAATTGGAAAATTGCGAAAGCATTTTACCGCATGCTCCTAAATATCATTGGAATTGCACTCTTTTAATGTAATGTGCCAATTTTTCACATATTCATATTAGTAAAGACAACAATTTTTATTTTATTTTAGGTAGAAAATTATCTTTCACAGCTATTTACTATTAATCATTATAATTTTTTCTTTCAATAAAATACCAAGTTAAACTCACAAAATCACTTCGTCAAACCTGCTATGTATTAAAGCCTCTGAGTGCATGCTCATACATACGGCTTGACCGTTTAAAAAGTGCAAGTTCATTCGAACAAGATCTTTTTATACCATCTAACAAACAAGATGTCCCAAACAGAGAAGCAACTTGCACTATCACTTCAGAAACATCAAAAGTGAAAACACACTTACCTGACATAACAAGTACCTTCTATAACACTACCCCCCCCCCTTTTCCCTTCTAAACATAATTGGAATTACATCAGAAAATAAAAAGTGATAAAAAAGAAGATATGAAACATTGCAGCCCATCCATTTTAAAACTGTATTACACACACCTTATATATTTTTTAATCAAATGCATCGTAATTTTTAAATTGCTAAAGCATTCTATAGTGTGCTCCTAAATTTCCGTCTAATCATCTTTAGAATTGCATTATTTCCATGTATTGTGCTAATTTTTCACTCATGGTATAATATTTTTATGTCTGATACGAAATTATCTTGCACCATATTTCGTATTACTCACTTAATACAATTCCCCCTTTCAATAAAATGCCGAATAAAACTCGCAAAATCACTTCGTCAAACCGGCCTTTGAGTGCGTGCTCATAAATACGGCTTGACCGTTTGAAAAGCGCAAGTTCATTCGAACAAGATCTTCTCATACCATCTAACAAACAAGATGTCCCAAACAGAGAAGCAACTTGCACTATCACTTCAGAAACATCAAAAGTGAAAACACACATACCTGAAATAACAAGTGCCTTCTATAACACTACCCCCCCCCTTTTCCCTTCTAAACATAATTGGAATTACATCACAAAATAAAAAGTGATAAAAAAGAAGATATGAAACATTGCAGCCCATCCATTTTAAAACTGTATTACACACACCTTATATATTTTTTAATCAAATGCATCGTAATTTTTAAATTGCTAAAGCATTCTATAGTGTGCTCCTAAATTTCCGTCTAATCATCTTTAGAATTGCATTATTTCCATGTATTGTGCTAATTTTTCACTCATGGTATAATATTTTTATGTCTGATACGAAATTATCTTGCACGATATTTCATATTACTCACTTAATACAATTCCCCCTTTCAATAAAATACCGAGTAAAACTCGCAAAATCACTTCGTCAAACCGGCCTTTGAGTGCGTGCTCATAAATACGGCTTGACCGTTTGAAAAGTGCAAGTTCATTCGAACAAGATCTTCTCATACCATCTCACAAACAAGATGTCCTAAACAGAGAAGCAACTTGCACTATCACTTCAGAAAAATCAAAAGTGAAAACACACATACCTGGCATAACAAGTGCCTTCTATAACACTACCCCCCCCCCCCTTTTCCCTTCTAAACATCATTGGAATTACATCACAAAACGAGAAGTGAAAAGAAAAGAACCTGCTATGAGACAACATCCAGAAGTAGCGCAAGTCCGGTCGTTGAACCCCTGTTCCCGTTGTAGGGCCTCAACTGTTGTGGAAGTTTGGCCTTAACCTTGGTCGGGGTATTACGGAAGAAGAGGTGTTGGCTGTTGAAAGTTGTTTCGTTGCTAGTAAAAGTAGTAGTGAATGGCAGCGAATTAAGCTTGAAGAGAGAGTTATTGGCTGCCAATTATAGGAGAAATTTTATCCGTTGATGAGTCGAGTAGGCCTATGCTTCTTGTGATTTGAGTAAAGTTGAGAAGTATATATAAGTCAAACGAAGATTCTGAACAAAATAAAATTGGAGTTTATTTGGATTATTTAATAAATTTTGTATAAATTGGATGAATAAAATTAAAGTCCAATTTTCGAAATATTTATTCTTTAATTATTAACTAATAATTGAAATATTTCATCTGTAACATATATTAAATAATTATTTAATGCATATTATAGGAGTATTAAAAAAAATAAAACGTAAACAACATCAATCGCTATTGATTCTATGTTCCCGTTGTACATCTTCAATGTTTTTTAAGTTTAGCTTTAATCTTGGTTGTAGGTATATTTCAAGAAGAGATGTTGACTGTTGACAATTGCTTTGTTTCTAGCAAAAATACTAGTGAATGAAAATGAATTAAGCTTCTAATAAGAGGAGAAATTTTATCCGTTTACTTGAGTTAACTATGCTTCATTTAATTTCATTCCTTTTGCTGAAAAACTGTAGGAGTCAAAAGAAGATTATGAACTATGTAAAATTAGAATTAACAGATGTTTGATTTAATAATAATAATAATAATAATAAAGTATTACTATTAGAAAGTTATTAAAAAACACTGAATATGATACATGCAGATAAATAATTTAGAATATTTATTTATTAATTAATTAACAATTAAAGCTTGAAATCTAATCACGGATAGTAGTAGTGAATGGTAGTTAATTAAACCAAAAAGAAGCTTCTAATTAGAGGTGGAATTTTATAGAATTAGTTGACTAGACATACGCTTCCTTTGATTTTATTTTTTAAGTTCAGTAAAGTAGAAAAACTGTATTAGTCAAAGATGTTGAACTAATTAAAACCGAAACTAATAGTTACTTGGAATATAAAAAAAAAGTATTATCTTGTTATTAAAAAGTAATCATTGTGAAACAAATAAATAATTTATAATACTTATTCATTAATTTTTAATTAATTGTTAAACTATCTTAACCATAACGTATATTAAAAAGCTATCTAATATCTATTATTAGATTATTATAAAACAGGTACATAAACAACATTAACCTTCGTTGAATCCTTGATCCCATTGTGGGGCCTCTCTGTTGTGGAAGTGTGGCCTTAACCTTGGTTGAGGCATTACGGGGTATACGGAAGAAGAGGCGTTGTCTGTTGAAAGGTATTGGTTTTTAACTGTATCAGAAATTTATTCGTTGAGTTGAGCAGAAGTAGACTTACACAATGCATGATTTTATACCTCGAGTTGAATAATGTTGAAAAGTATATCAGATGAACTAAATAAAATCGGAATTATTAGCTAATTGGATTGCTAAATAATATGTCATATTTTAATTAGTTAAACACAGTGAATGTAAAAGACATAAATACAGATATTTATTTATTTATTAATAATTAATAGTTTAAATAGTGCTAAGAAAAGTAGTAGTAAATAGAATCGAATTAAACTGAAGAGAAAGCCACTGTCTTATATCTATATGAGAAATTTTGTTATCTGAGTTCAGCATACCTATATTACTTATAATTTGAAAAACTCCATGTAGTATATGCGAGATAAATTAAGTTAATAGACTAAAATAAAACCGGGATCATTAGTTCTTTGGATTATGAAATAAATGGATATTATTTTATTACAATTGAACATATGCAATAAACATGATACAAGAATATTTATTTATTAATTATTGTTAATAAATATTTTAAATATTTTAACTGTAAGTATACATTAATCAGTTATTGAAAACATATTGCTAGCAAAATTTTAAAACAGATGTGAAAACAACAACAACAACAAAAAAAAGTAATATGAAAACTGCAAATAATTTAGAATAATTTTTTAATAATTTAAATTATTAATAAACTGAAAAGCTATTGACAATATTTCCAATATTGTACTGGAATATTACATAAAAATTACACATACTTAAAAATGTAAGAATCATTATTTACTATAATAAATATAACAAGTTATAACAATTTAGAAGTAATAAAAAATCTCAAACAGTATTACTGTATTCTATATATTCTATACAATATTACTGTATAATTAAATTAAAGTATTGTAAATGAACAGAAATATTTCATTTTCAATAATTGTGTAAATTTTCTAACTACAAAGTTTTCTTCAAAGATTATTATCTAAAACAAATATAGAAGAAATATAATAAACTATCTTAATAAATAAATAAATAAACGAATAATTTATTAAATGAAAAAAAAAAAAAAAAAAATTCACAATCTTTTATCAGCGTGATAATTAGTGCGACATTATAATCATTTTTTTATTCAATTTTGTCAAGTAATAACTTAAAAAATAAAAGTAACTATTAAAATCAGATTTATCAAATTTTAATCATTTAATTACAATTTTAATTTGAATCAGATTTTAATTATATCAAATTACAACAAATTTTGAAGTCATTTTTCTATTTACGTGCGTTTGTATACATATACATCATTTAGCGAATTCTTATTTATTTTATTTTATTTTTATTTATTTATATATTTAAGCTCATAAAAATCCCTTCTTTTTTTAAAAAACGTGACATTGAAAAAAAAAAAAAAAGGGGGGGGGTAGTGGTATAAAAAAAATGGTTGAAAAAAAAAAAAAAAAAAAAGAATGAAAAAAAAAAGGGAAGAAAGAAAAACTTTCCCTATTGAGACTTTTTTCCACTGTACCACCCTCGGGTTGAAAGGGGTCGACGAACTTATGAGGCATTCTCAAGGGATAAGGTGGTGAATTGAAGGTAAAAGATGGCAGGTGTTTTCCTCTGGCGGTCAGTTGCGTCTCAGATGTTTACGATGGACCTCCTCGATGGTGGATCGTGAATTATTCTCACGCATGATACGATGTAAATATACATACAATAATATATATATATACATGTATTCTTGTAAAAAAGATGCCTAAACATAATTTTAAAATTTGGATAGTTTGAAAAACAAAAATTACCGAAACCAACTTATGCAAATTACATTATGTGATTAAAAAGACTTTCTTGAATTTAAATTTCTATTTTTTACAAATTTGATTTTTGAAGTTATTTAATCTTTGTTGTGCAACTTCTCAAAAAGTTTTCTTTATTTTTTCGAGAATAAAATGCTTTTTCGATTTTTCTTCATAAAGTTTTAAAAGCTATATTAATTAGCAAGTAATTTATATTATTTCCATTACTTATATTGCTTTTGAAAATTACTATTTACTTACATGCATTTATTATAACTTATAAAATGATTTCTTTCTCATATCAATATTTGATAATAATAATGAATTTTTTTAAAAATAAGCGACTTTTACTTAAGATCTATTCGTTTAAAATTATACTAAATCTCAAACAAAGTCCCAATCTTTCTGTTAAAATTTCGTGTGAAATACATTTCAATATTTTCAAGTTATTATTATTATTATTATTATCATTATTATTATTATTATTATTATTTAGAAAATAAAAATATTATCAAATAATAAATTGACTAGAATATTGGTTTTACTCCATCTAAAGCAACCCTCTTTAAACTATTTCATAATCAAAATGATATGAACACCGAAAAATCGAGAATAGACCAGAATATATTTATGTTTTTTTTTTTTTTTTTTTTTTTTTTTTTTTTTTTTTTTTTTTGAGATTTTATTTAGTAATATGTTACATAATAGCAACATAGAAAAAATATATAGAAAACATCAATAGCTAAATAAAGCCTACTATGAGATTAAATTCAAAACCATATTTAATCATGCATGAAAAAATGAAATAAATATAATTGAATCATATGTTGAAACAAAACTGAATATAGATTAATTACGATGAAAATTTGATTGCAATATTTTAAAAATTAAATAACTCTTAAATCATAAGATAAAATCAACAGAAATTATTTAAGTATTAAAAAATAACATTAATCCAATATTGAAAAAATATATGCATTGATAAAAAAAGAAAAAAAAGTTCATAAAATAGAATGTAGAAAATTACAATTAGAAAATGGAAGCTCGTATTATGTGAAGTACTTTATCAAAGGAAATATTCCACAATATAAAAAACTGCGAGTGATTTTAAATGTAGAAAACAATTAAACAGAAATGTCTATGTCCACATTGCCTTATTAATTAGAAAAGACATAAAAAAAAAAACCCAGAAAAAATACATAATAAATTATATATTCCCGTGGTGTTTGGAGATAGTAGCGGGGGGGGGGGGATCATAAATAATAAATCTAATGTAAGAAATAAAAAATAGAAAATATTCGCTTATAAATATAACTCTGAATCAATAAACTAGAAACATTTAAATTATGTAGTTTAATAATATTATGTGTGTGTGCATTTTATGTGTATTTGTGCAAACAAATGCAAATCACCCTGTTTACATTTCTTTTGTTTATTTTTTATTTTATATCTGTATATCCTATGAAGGATTCTCGTGATTTTCAGCTCTCAAATATAATTCTCCTTTTAGCCTGAAACCCAGCTCTGTTTCTATATTTATGAATATCATTTGACAACCTCAGAAGCGAAGGTGTACAAAGTGACAAAAATTAGATTTAGAGTAAATTGAGTTTAAAAATATTGACGTTAAATATTTGAACATCAGTAATTATTAATTGAGTTGAAACAGCAAACTGACGTTTGTTTCATTGTGTTCTTTGAACTCTTATTTCAATAGCTTTTTTAAAAAAAGTAGAGTACAATTTTCTTTAGGTTTATAATTAATCAGTATTGATTATTATTCAAAGTGGCTTATTTCTAGAACGTAGCAGATACTTAGAAAATCACTTAAATTTCTTTACCTGAAAAGAATTGCATATTTACAGGTCATCTGTTCATTTTTTTAAATTTTGTCACTTATACCCTCGGCTTCTCCAGCCCTTATTTAAAATAGTCCTTATGTATCGTCATAATTATTATATTGTTTTTATCGAATAAGTAACATTTCTCAATGTAATAATGCAATTTTTACAGTTTCTTTAAAACTCTTTTAAAGGTCCAAATATGGTCAGTATAACATTTACAAGATATAATAGTATTTATTACATAAACAGGTATCCTTACCTCCTTGTAAAAGACAGAAATTTATTTTTTCTTATTTGGTTCCCCCTTTTTTTTCTATTGTGTGTCTATCCAGTCATCCGTGGCAGAAAGGAGAGCGGGAGAAGGGATGTTTAAAGGGTGGTTCAGAATCCTTACTTTTTCCCACGTTTTCCCGATGACCATAACTTTCTCAAAAGTTGTTTACTGTTTACAGTATCAAGTCACTGAACTTTATGTAGAAATCGAAGAGAGTTTTTAACGTAGTACAGACTATTCAAAAAGAAGAAATGAAAATTTTCGGTTTCGATGTCATGGATTTTTTTTTTTTTTTTTTTTTAATTGAAAATAAAATTTAAGACAATTGTATTTGTGTGTTTAAGATTATTGTCTTAAGTTGTGTTTAAGATTTTTATATTTGTGTGTTAACTATGACCTCATAAAATGAAGCTATTTTTAGGATTATTTTGATGAAAAAAGTCATAAAAAATAAAAAGTCAAAACCATAAGTCATAAAAAGGCATGTTTAAATTGTTGTTATAAAAAAGAGTTTTTTTTCTCTCTGTCTCTCTCTTTTTGCGCATCTATAAAGAAGAAAGGAATAATTTAAATTTGATTATAATATGTTGTAGTAAAGTGATTCGACGTAACTAAACGTTCGAAATAAAGTATTTTTTATTTCGCAAAAACAGATAACTATTTGATTTGAAATCTTTATTGTTATGGTAAAATATTTGACTACAAAAAGGAAACATTCAAAAATGTAATAATTTTAATTAAATGTCTCCATAATACCGGATAATAAAAGTACATGCATGGATGAAAGATGTTCAGACCAGCAGAAACTGAAAACGTTTCTGAATATAATGTATAAATGAAAAAGAAAGGATAGAAGCTTTCAATTTGTCTTACATTATAGATAAAAAATGCATCTTTTGCAGTAAAAGAAAGTGATTATTATTTTATTTTATTTTTTGCTTATAAAATTGCTATTGTTTCATTATATGAAGTATAATTCACTATTATTTAAAAATCTTTCTGGGGCTGAAACTAGTCTTGAGACTGAAAATCTTGCAACCATGTATACATATGTTAATATTCTATCTTTAAAAGCACAGTAAAAAATCAAATGTAATTAGTATAAGAAATATTACAAACAAATTGCATCTTTTTAATGAGGCTTAGACTTCTTTTTTTCCCATATTTATATAGGCGTACTTTTTAAAAGTTGCCTTGCTATTTATACACTGTTTCATATTGTTTGCTTGTTGATATATATAATAATTTAAAAAAGGACAGCTATGCAATGTATGCATAACATATTGAAAAGTTTATACTGGAAGTATCTATTGACTGTAATTATAGATGGAGATTAAATTAATAATTATAACGGCGATAAATATTTAAATAGATTGATATGTTTTATTCTTTGCAAAGAATTAATAATAATAACAATAAAAGTATTTTTATGAAATATTTCAAAATGAAACACAATTGATGGTTATATTAATAATATTTTAAAGCATTATACAAGAAAACATAACATTTGAACTTAGAAAACCACAATTACTCAAATATTGCTGTTAATTCAAGAAACGAAACACATTTCAGAAATATTTGAATGTAAGATATTATATCAACACTATTATAGTTTTTAATTTAAAGGGGAAATGTCATGGAGATTAAACTAAACACTAAATTAATAATTGTGTAAAACTATTATTGAATTTTATTTAAACTTTATAATACATACACTTTTATTTTTACCATTCATTTAACAATAACTTTTTTCCTAATGAAAATATGTTCTTGAGTAGTATTTCTTACTCACACCACTTTGCTACAAACTTACCGGATACCTTTAACACAAAAAAAAGTATTGTCCAGCTAACAATATACGATTAAATCACAACGTCAAATACGTTATTAGTTTTTAGGGACCTTTTCGGAACATGTGCTGCCAAACTACACCCCACAAATTTTTACGCTTGAACAAAAAATATATTACTCTCTTACAGATAAAGATGCTATGGAGAGAGAAAAATATGGAGCGAAACCGTGGACAATTCTATTGAAAATTGCATCAAAGGAAGCGTTAAAAGCGATTTCCACCCTGATTTTTTAAGCGGAGGGGACGCAACATACTTTTTCTTTGTTTTTTGTTCTGTGGACGAAGTGAAGCGAAATGAGAATATTTTTGTAAATTTTGATATTTCGTCCAAAAAAATAAAAATAAAAATAAAAAGACTAATTCAAACTTATATGCAACTTTCAGGTTGAAAAATATAGAAATAGATGCTACACTAGTGCATATATGAATTAAACATCAGAGAAGGTTTTAGAATTGTAATAATTCTTTATTTATTAAATTCTAAGATTAGATTTTTTGGACATATAAATATACAAAATTTAAAAATAAAGTAGATGCTACACAAATGCATACATGTATTAAACATCATAAAATATATCAGAATTGTAATATTTATTTATTTATTAAATTCTAAGATTGCGTTTTTTGAATTTGAAACAAATGGACATAATATTTTGGATGGTTTATGGGATTATTGGACATTTTGAATATATGCATAAATATTTATTACGTATGCGTTTTATCACTTTATTGATAAATTTTATGAATTCACATTAAAATTTAATCAAGTTTTTATTGAAATTTTTGTTATTCACTATATTATTATGTTTTCAGTTTGTTTGTCTGAAATGAATTTGGATTTGTATTTAACAAGTTAACATAATACACTAAAATTAAAAAAAGTGTGTTTTAATGCTCAAATTATGAAATAATTGGTTAAAAAAATATTAATGATTTATAATTAAAATAAGCAACTTTTGAAAAAGGAGCAGATTAAAACAGCGCTGCAAAAATTGAAACAGTTAAAGCTGTATTTTAAAGTATCACAATCACAAAAATATCTTTTTAAGAAACTTGCAATATTAATTTTGGAAGAAATTAAGAATAGTGCATAAAATATAATATAAGTGAAATAATATTATGAATTTGGGAATTTCGAAATATAACTTGAGTAAAAAATATAATTGAATAGTTATTTCTCGTATTATTAATCAGGTAAATATTTAATGATTCACAATTTTAACAATAAATGCTATAATAGTTTTTTCTAAGATAATTTTGTTTTTAAAACTAAAATAATAACAAATATTAATGAAATAATAACATACACTGCGTTACGTATTTTGCATTGTGATGACTGAACTGAGAAATTTGACCGAATAATTATTTTTCTACATTTTAAATCATACACAAAATAAACGAAAAATATTATGAACTATGAATGTTGTATTAGGCTATAGTATAGGGCAAAATTGGGAAATTTCATTAGTGGCCACTGGCCGGTAGGACTAGTTTTTTAAGTGGCCACTTTCTTTAAACCAGTGGCCACTTTTTTAATTAAAATTATTAACAATAAAAATTTTATAAGTATTAATCTAAAACTGAATAGCCCAAATAAATATGTTAATATAAATGTATTGGAACACAAAAAAGTAGAATCCTTGATGAAATGCAAGAAAATTTTATTCTCTTCATATGAAAAAGTGGCCGCCGATAGTCATTTTTTTTTGCTAGCCACTTTCTCTGGTTTACTGGCCCTGTGGCCGGTGGCTAGTGCTAATTTTGCCCTTTAGGCTATAGTGAATTTAAAAAAATAAGTATATTTAAAATCAGAATGAGATGTGTGAAAAGTTCAAATTTTATTTAATAAGTGTATTTGAAAAACAACAATAACAAAAGGATGTACATATTTAATATATATAACATATTTTGAATTGCCACAGAATTGAAAAATTTGATTGATTAGTTATTTTACTATATTATTAATCAGGTTCAAATAAACAAAAACTATAAAAAGAACTATTGAAAGATCTATTAAATTTTCCACAATTATTTTTTCATCTAAATAATAAGGCGGGAAATAACACATTTAAAATCAGAATGAAATGTGTGAAACCAGGTCAAATTTTATTTAATATTTATGTTTGAAAAAAAAAAAAAAAAAAAAAAAAAAGGAAAGAAAAGAAAGAAAATCCCGCAAAACCCGGAAATATTTGCGGAAGTGTTACGCCAGAGTTCACGGTCGCTTCCTCCTTATGTTCCCCGTTGATATAAAAAATTAAGAATGGAAAACGTGACAAAAAATTTTTACGTAAGACCTACAATTTCCTTAACTTCCCCATTCACATATCAATAGCTTCATCAAAATACATTAGCATATGAGGGAGATTCCCCACCTGTCACGGGGTTGAAATATGGGAAAAATGAAGTCTTGTACAAAATATATAGAACAAATCTGATACACATGTATGTATAGACAATCTGTTTTTAAATGGAAATGAGGATTTTAAATTAAATTGTCTAATTCAAAATCAAAGAATTCTTTGATGCGTTAAAATGTTTTCGGTAATAATTTTGTTCATTAACAAAAACTCATTAGATATTATTTTTATAGATTATGTTGATAATTATTAGATTCTTTTTATTTTAATATAACTTGTGTCTTATGTACACACACACATATATATAAACATTTTATATAACAAATAAATAATATTGTAAAAAATAAAAGAGTAATCTGAGATGGAATGTTTCTAAAGTACATTGCATTGAGAATTTCAAAAATATATATAATAGTATAGAACTTCATCATTATGTTATTTTAACTTCTTTTCACTTTTATCTAACGAAATTTATTTTGTCTATTGCTGCAATGTAAAATAAATAAATAAATAAAACCTGCTTCTAATTTTATGGAGTAATTTAACTTATGTAATGGTAGCAATTTAAACTGATATTCTTTGTGTAATCAATTTAGGCAACGAGGCTGCCACGAATTTTATGAAGTAATGTTATATAACAATGTACTACACGTTACAGGCAAAATAATATAAAATGTTTGCTACAGAAATCGTATTATCGTATGTCTGCTTACTTCAATTTTTTGTAGTTACAAAAGCTTATTGGATTGTATAATATTGACTTTTTCACAATCTTAAGATCCATTTTGATTACATTGAAATAACCTTCAAAGTGGAATTTTGAGTGTTCGCTTTATTGAAACCTTTCATCCATTTATTATTGCGATTATTATTTTAAACTACAGATTCACTAAAATTGCTTACATTATGAGGAACTGATTTGAAATTAATGTAATATAGTTACAAAGTAGTTTTTAACTATTAGTTGTTGTGTTGTTAGAAGTAGCAACAAAGTAATTCTGCAAACTAATATTACAATTTTCCAAATTCACTCTATTATGCATTTAGCAACATTATGCGAATTTATTTTGTATCGCGACTGAACTAAAAATTTTATTACACTATTCAAAAGTCTGACATTTCTATATAAATGTACCTAAAATATTTTATATTTATAAACCTATAATGTGCCAAGTAAGGAATAAGGAAAACTTTCTCTGTGTTAGAAATTTTATATAAAAATAATGTGAAATTTGGAAATTATTCGTTCATTAAAACTGACTTATTAATTATCAGTTACAGGCATTTTATCGTGTAAACTATTTGCAAATATACATAGAAAAGTTAATAAGTGTTTTAATGTTTTTGAAATCTTTCATTTCTTATTGAAAAAAAAAAAAAAGAAAAAAAAAAGTAAATATGTTTCTGTTTTATTTATAATATTTATTTTCATATAAATAATTTTTTTTAATTACATATCCTTCTAGAGTGTGAGGGGGGGGGGGAATTACCCATATGTAAAGGTTGAAAAAATATTCATTTTTAAAAATATTTAACTATGCAAAACTGGTCGTGAATTTTTTGTTTCTATACATGAAGCAAAGTATTCTTTATTGCAATCTAATTTTTTTTTTCTAATGAGATTTTAATGCATCGTCGGAGCATAAAGGGTAAACGAAACAACAAGAATAGAAAAAAAAAAAAAAAATACAAGTTCATAAGGTATCTGGTAGTCCGATCAGCTTATTAGCAGGCATCGAGTTTCTCAAAATAGATTCAAATGATAATTTCGTTTATTCGCTAGTTAATTTGAAGAACCGACGCCCTACTCAATAGCTATCAAATATCGCTTCCGTACAGTAAAAAAAGCGAAGGTCACGCCTAGTTCGCGCAACGTGTAAAAAAGAACACGGCTTATACAAAAGCTTTCCAACAAAAGGTGACCCGGGTTGGCCGCGGCTACGGTCGGCTGCCCGCGTCGCATGCCGTAAGGGCACCGATACCCCGCGGCAGCAGAGGGACGAGATTCGCCGTCAAATATGTGTCACTGCCGACGGATGAATCGGAGAAGTGTACTCCGCTCAGGTAACGGTCAGGGCCGGCTGAGTTTGGCTGGGAAGTTGTATTTCAGGGGCAGTGAAACAAATTCAAGGTTTCTCTTCTCACGAGTTATATAATGAGAAGCTGGAACGCGTTCTTCTTTTAAGGGTGTATTTCGATTTGATTTTTTTAATTCACTTTTGCTCTCAAACGCATCAAACTCGCAGATTCTCTTATTTAGAAACTTTATAAGGCGCCGTGTCTGTCAATTCTTTGATAAAGGCAGAAAATATTGCAAAAAATGCAGTCAAAATTGGCCTTTTGATCCGAAATTTTCCGAAGCGGGAGATCTGTGAACGAAAAAATGAGTCATACTGAGAAGATAATTGTTTATAAATCAAATTCTAATGAATTGAGCGTAAAATGACATCACACGGCACCTTATGTGTCTCTTCAAAAATCTCCTCAAGAAGTTTCATGTTTCTACTTTAAAAAATGCGTCTAAAATACTATCAAAGAATTTAGAGCTGTTGAAGATGGAAAAGTATTTTTTCGAATACATCCTTAAGGGTGAAAAGTGGAAGCAATTATCGTGGAAGCTATTATCGTGACGGTAATTTCTTGACAATAAGCTAAGAAACAACTAATGTTTAGTTTTTCATTTGCTTCGGTTTAAATACAGCTTTTTCAACAACTAATTTAAAAATTAATTTTGATGTGAAGCATTAATGCTTTTTTTTTTTAATTGCAATGAAAAGTGGAAGTATTTGCCATAGTAATAATAATAATGATGATTTTTATATACAATAAAGACGGGAAACAACTATTTTTTAGTTTTTTGCACTGTTTTATATGTACTACATTTGGATCAAATGATTTAATACAGATTTCTATAAATTTGAAAAGGAAATTTCTGCTTTACTTTTATAATAAAATGAAATTAAAAAAAAAAAAAAATAAAAGCTAAAAATATACATATTTATAAACATTAATAAGAGCTTTGAGGTGATTGAAATTCACAGATATAGCTAAATGCTTTTCATCAAGAAGTTTTTGCGGTAATCTAAATAAAGTGCCTATTATTTTAATTTGATTTCATTTACGGAATTTCTTTTTAAATACCAAACACTTTTTAAATGAATGAAAACTGTTCTACACTATTTCAATCAGTAAAAATTTTATCATAGTTAATGACAACGGCAATATTAACAATAATCTGTAATAATATTTTATTATTTGTAAATAAATGGTGTAAAAACATAGCATACTCATTAGTTGAAAGTAACAAAGTATTTTTTATTAATCATAAATAGATCATATAATTTTATTGCGGTCATCAGTTCTATTTTTATTGTTATGTCATTAAAATACAATATAATACTACTTGATTCAGGGATCTGTTTAGGAAAGGTATTTTTACGGAGGTTTTTTAGATCCTTTAAAGGATCTTTTACAAATAAATTTATCACCAAACAAAACCCTTCACAAAACATTTTATCCTAAAACAGGACCCTTTACAAAATTATTTGTCTTTTAAATAGACCTTTCACAAACCTTTTTCATCTTCAAATTTAACTTTTCACAAATTTATTCATTTAATAATAGAATCTTGCTTGTTAAGCAGTTGAATTCACCAAAGAGCATATTACTTAGCTTTTTATATATGAAAAATAGAACCTGAAGACATCAATAACTTAAAATTCCCAAAATTCTCACTAGAATTTTCACAAAGAATAAGAAAAAAAAATTCACAATTTTTCAAAAAACAGGACCTTGTGAGAAAAGTCTGGAAAGACCCCTGTTGATTTTAATGCTGCATAGTATTTATTCACTACATTTTACCTTAAAAGAAAAAATACACGAATTTTTTATCCTTGGTTCATTTATAATGATAAAATATTTCTCCAACTTGTATTCATTTTATTTAATATTGCAAAATTTATGGTTCTTTACATTTTGTTTATATATTGATACATTATTGACATATTTTCCATATGTCAACATGCTAATTTTCAATATGTAATATTAAGCAAAAATTTATAATAACATAATGATAGTCTTTATTAAAGTATAATGTTATTTAATAACGAATAAATATTAATGATTTTTTTTATTTCAATGAAGTTTTAGAAAACATCATATTTTATTCCTGGCCATGGTTTGCCAGGACTAAAATATTATCAGATTGTTACATGTTAGATATCCCAGCAAACATTTATTTATTTATTTATTGAAAAATTATTTTTATTAAAATGTTGCTTCAGTTAAGAGAAATTAGGCAAGCTTAATTTTAGAATTGATCGATTTAATGATGATTATCTATGAAAGATAATAATAATGATAGTAATGATTATGATAAGGCAGTTAATTCTATTATTTATTTTATTTAAATTATGCATGTAAAATGGCATATTCTTTAAAACTTTTAATGATTCGATGATAATCAGTTAAAATTTATCGGATAAAATACAAAAATATTGCTTTATTTACACAAAATTTTATTCACACTATGCTTTTTCACCCCTGTTTTTTCCTTTGCAAACAAAAATAAGAGGTACATGGTAAATAATGCACGATATGAAGTACACACAGTTTACGAATATTTCGCAATGTGAAAATTTTTATTCAAATTCATTAGGGGCAATCTTTCAATTTCCTAAAGAAATGACATTTTATGACGATTTATGTGTTACTATAATATAATATTACATGGTTTTTAAATGCAATTTTCGAGTATTCTCAAAAGAAAAAGTGCATAACTTGTTAATGAGAAAATAGGAATAATTATCTTGCCGTATCATACAGGGGAAAAAAATGATGATATTTTATACCTATTTTCAAATGTTAGTAATTTTAATGTAAAACAATGCGTAAAAAAACATGTAAAAAAAAAAAAACATGCCAAAAAAAATGTTTATTGAAACTGTAACTATTAATTATTGTATTAAAAAGAAAAAAACTAAATTTTAAATTCGGAAATGCTTTTACCATTAAACGCTCAATGAACTAAAAGATATTTCAGACAGAAAGATATAAAGACTAATTAGAATAATAATAATATAATAATAATAAGATAATAATAATAATAATAATAACTATATAATTATTAAATTTCAAACTTACAAATGTCTTTTTACCGTAAAGTTGTCGAGACGTTGAATGAAAAAAAGGTTTTCAGCCGGTATCGACTAGCTTAGAATACAATTTTTTAGTGGTTTAAAGGTAAATTTCTAAACATTTAATGGGGGAATACTATTTTATTGCTTTTAATTTCATTCATATTAAACTAAAATGCGCAAATAACAATAAATAAATAAATAGTCTTGGATTATAACACTAAATAATTTATTAAAAAAGTATGTAATTATTAAATTTCAAACTTACAGCTGCCCTTTGCCGTAAAGTTGTAGAAGCGTTCAATGAACTAAAAGGTATTTCAGCCGGCATCGGCTAATAAAGCTTCCGATCTAATTTTTTAGTGGTTTTCTTCAGTTCAAAGACCCGATGGAAAATGTCCGAAAGTTTAGTCATAAAACCAAATCTTCATTAGAAAGTGAGTCTGCATAAGAAGAAATCGCTGCAACATTTTTAACCTCGTTTTAAACATATCCTGGTATTAGAAGAGTTAGTTTGGGAGAAACGCAAGGAGAGAACCAGGATTTCCTCCACAAGGGTTGCGCAAATGAAAGAAATATAGAATTCAGTGGTTGAGCGTTTAATATTCAAATTTTATAAAATGATATATTGGTTTTAAAATTTATATAGCATGAAAATGAAGAATTTAACCCCTTTATGACAGGAGCTTTTTGCGAAATTTTTAATGCCTTGTTATCGGCTTTTAAAAACAGAAATTTGTGGATTTTTAAATCGAGAAAATGCTCCGATTAAATAAGGTAAAGTTTACAGTAAAATTTTACTGGTGGGGATAGACAAGGATTCTCAAACCTCTTTGCGGCTCATATTTGTGTCGCTCGTCCCCAAGGGCTTTAGGGGAACTGGGTGCATATTACAGGAATTGGATATATTTTAAAATAGTGTTGAGTGATGTTCAATTTAATAGTGCATTTCTGAGCAAGAGTTGATTGGATAAAACATAAATATCTATAATAACTAAATAATTTTAATTATATATTCCTAACAGCGATATAAATCAATTCCTTTTGGGATTTTCTCGAAAATAAACTTGATAGACTTTTATTTATTTATTTTATATTCTCAAAATGCAAGATATAGCTAGAATATATATATATTTATAAGCTTAAGCATTTAAAACAAAGAAAAAAATGTAAATAAAAAAATTGTCAAAGGCTTATGCAATTTAATATAAAATGTCACAGCTACAATAGCAGCAAGATTACAAATTTGTCCCAGTCCTGCTTCAGCTCAGTAGTCTGGCGAAAACTTAAATCTGTAGAAGATTTCATTCTTTCGAAATGCTAATTTCTTCTTCGCTTTTTTAGTGAGTTAGAAAGTTTTGTATTTTACCCCCCCCCTTTTTTTTAAAATATAAATTGATATAAAAAGAACAGAATTATTTGCAATTATTCCCAAATCGTATATTGTAATATATTGTTAATTTAAAACAGTAAAATAATACTGATAATTGATGTTAAATAAAATTGTTATTTAAGAGTAATTTAATTACAATACTATACAACGTAAAAAATTTCCTTTTGAAATTAAATAATAATAAAATAAAACAGATGTAGAATAAAGGCAATGATAAAGTTAAAATACATATACATTAAAAAAAATCAGAATTAATTTAAAAACTTTTGAAATTAGAAACTAATAAAATTTATTGTTTGAAGATAAGAGTAATTAAAGTAAAACATATAAGTAAGTAAAATTTATGCGTATGTAACATATATATATTGTTTGTAAGTAAATTAAGCCGGAATATTTCTTAAAGAAAGATGAGCATTAAAAATAACAATAATAAATAAAGGCAAAATATAAGAACGGGGCTATTATAAAATTTTAAATGCATTATTTTATGAATGGAATTTCAATTTTTCCACATAAAAATAAAACCCTTCTTTAAAAAAAAATTCCCAATTTTTTATTTTATTGCTCATAAACTAACTTGCAAGAAATTAATATGTTTCCTTTATTATTATTATTTTTTTAAAATCTCTCTCACTATGTAAATATATGTAATATGAATGGATACATTTCTTGTCTCATTTCAACTAATTTTATTGTTTTATATTTGTTTTAAAGAATAATAAGCTACTTACATTATATAAATTCAGTAAATTATATATTTTTTCATATTATTTGAAGAAAAAAATATTTGGAGTGTGGCTATTAAAAATCTTGATTAAGAAGAAATTGAGATCAAGAATTTATCTTCCTGAATGATAAGATTTGTTTGGAACTTTTTTATTTCAATTTATATTTAACTTATTTTTTTCTTTTAATAATGTCTAACATAATTATGCCCATGCCTTATTATCCTTTTCACGGTTATTCTATCTCCATTTAATCGATATTTTGTCTAAGTTTTGCTAAAGAATTCTAAAATATTGTAATTCTAAAATATTTTCTAATTTTAAATAGTTCTAAAATATAAAATAATTCTGTAATATTTTCAAATAAAAAAATTAAATAGATAAACATCATTTAAAACTTTTGATTTTTTGTGTATTAAAATATTTTAAATATATTTATTGCAAAAATTATCTCTGCAGATATTTAAAATAACTAAAAATTATCATAGTTTATAAATACTTTTCAATAATCTATTAAGACAAGTTTACCTAGAGGTTAAAACTTTCAAAGTGTGTCTATTTATTTTTCTACATAATAATTTGCTTATACAATAAAATATTTTAGATGTACTGTTACAATTTCTTCTTATTGCAAAGTGGAAAATATCATAGCAAGATTTGCGTAACGCTATCTTAGATTTTTAAATTAGTCATGCTTATGATAATACAGTATTTTATAGATTGCAGATAGAATTTTAATAAAACTATCCAGAAAAAAATATTTTTTTAAAAGTACTTTTTAACTTAAGCTATCCTTAAAAAAGAAATTATTTCGACTTATTTCACTTCTCTACTGTTCGGAATTTATTTTCGGAACTTTACCAGAGGGCGCTTTTGGTAAGTAGTGGATAGAGTTCCTACATCCTTCGGTAAAACAACTTCTTACAAACAAGGTCTAGGGGCTCTAGTAGTGGAATGTTAAATTTTCATTAGAAAATAAAGCATATTGCATGTATTTTTCATAAATAATGTTCTTTATGCATAAAACCCAAATATGTTTGTAACCCAAAATACTTGTAATTATCTGATTTATTTTATTTTTAATTATTTATTAATTTAATTTGCAATAATTATTATTTTTTATTAAATAAATATTGCTTACTAGAATCACATTTATATTGCTCGTTATTTAGTTGTATAATTTTTAATAAATAAAAAAAATATTAAAAATTATTGAAAATTTTTTTTTATAAAAGAATTAATAAAAAATGAAAAAATAAATAGATAAATAAACTTACCAAAGCATTCGTGAAATAAAAATCTTCTAAAGTTTGCACTTTTGTTATATCACAGACAGTTCAGAAAATGTTCCAGTGTATCCAATAGTTTTTCCAAATTTTGTTGACAACAAAAAATATAATAAGAACTAAATATGGCACAATAATTAAGTAAGGTTGCAAAAAATTTTTGATTGTAGACAATTTTTGTTGACAATCACATTCACAAATAAATAAATATATATATCAGAGCAATGGACAGTATATTTTATAAGTCACGTGAGTGGATCTTTAATAAAATCTCTTTGCGACCTTCTCTCCTATGCACACCTGTTCATCTACTGAAGTTTCTGAACTCAGAAAAAGATTTCGAACTCGGGGGTTGACAGTGAACTCATGCATCCAATGGCAAGCAAGGAAAATACCCGCGAAGTTTTTGAGCGTCTGCGCATGACAACACGCGCAAGTACGTCATGAAGGTAAGAGAAAGATTCATTTTTTATAGCGGAACTTGTTTGACAGACGACCGCGTGTTGACTGTTCCGTTATGTGCGGCTTTTTTTTTTTTTTTATTGTATGTTCTTTACGTTATAGTAGCGTGAGTAGCCGTGATTTGTAATTTAGAATTGAATAAGGGAAAGGTTTCTTTCTGTTAAAGTATATTTCTCCTAGTGTTTTATTGAGGAGAAATAATAAAGGCGTTTTAAATAGACACTATCTGAGAGGCGACCCGATGTGCTTGCAATGCATGATTGCATGAAATATTAATTTCGATGAAATATATCAAAAGAATATATCTGTACATAATTTTTTATTACATTTAAAAAAGATTAAAATAAGTTACAAAATTCTTTTAATAAATAGCTTACAAAATATTTACAATAGAGGTAAATAAAAATTACGAAAATTACGTGATTTGTGATTTTCTGAAATGAATTACACATTTTCATCTGTGAAATTAATAATTTTAATGAGAAAATAGCACCAATAAAAATGAATTTAATGTTCGCGCCTGCTTTTTTTTTTCTTTTAACAAAAAATGGAAAAATCTGATTGCTTTCATTTGAATTTATGAAAAAAAAGAAAATATTTAATCGATTTGAATTTCGAAAATTCAATAGTTCTTATAATGTCTTCGAATTTTTACAACAAGCTCATGCTCGTTTTAATTCAAAATTATTCTTAACTTTTGAGGATTAAACATGATATATATATTAAAAATTAATAAAATAAATTAATAGTGTTTCCCTAATCTTAACCGCTCTAGCGGCATAACGGAGGATTTTAGGTATTCCAAGTTTCAACACAAGAACTAGAGTGCCCGGAAGGAGTCGATTCGACTCTGACCAAGTGATTAAATTTCAATTCGAGCCGGAATTTTTTTCTTGTAATAAGTTAAATTTAAATCAGGAAGATTTACGATAGATAAATCAAATAAATTATTTTGAAAAAAGAAAAAAAAAAGTCTGATGAGAAATATTATTATTAACTTTGAATGAAATTTCCGGGCGTTCTAGCGTTAAAAGGAATTCAATTTTAATATTTATTACGTTTATATATTTTTGTATTTATTACGAATCACAGTTAAAAAATTAATCATGATAATACGCTATATTGCATTGGGTAAAAAGCTAATAGGCTTAATTACATTAGGTTACAGGCAGCAGTGTTCGAAAGTCACAGTAATTTGTCTCATTTTTTTCTTCTTCTTCTTGAAGTAGAAGTTCCAGCTTATTTTTTTTCTTAGTAACCGGAATTTCCTTTAAAAAGACATTAGAGAAAATTCCGAAAATATTGATTCACACATGAAAAACTTTTTTAGAATTTTTTTTTTTTAATTTTACTTTTTATTTTTGGAAAGAGTAATTAATACCAAAGTGTAGTTGACACTTACAATTTAGCTCGATAATGAACAAACAAAGTTAAAATAACTAATAATATTGTAAAGCTAATAGGCATATATATTAACAAAATTATTAAGAAATACTACCTTATTTCAGCAATGGAAGGGTGGAAATACATTTGCCTTATATTAATAAAGCATGATATAGTTCATCCATCGACTTTCTGATCTAATTATTCTCCTTACAGAATGATGGCATGTTCAATATCTGGTAGAATTATTTTATATTTAATCTATAGGTGTTGGAACTAAATGATTATGTCGAATACTCCGAAATATTATGAGAACTGTGTTGGTCAACTTATCATATCTCAAACATTAATTAAGCATATTCAAACTTTAAAAGTTATATTTGAAGGAATAAATACCCATAATGGCAAATTCTAAATGGCTGTATGATTATTTTAAATTTAGTCAAAGATTTTCAAAATAACTGAGAAAAAATGTTGACTTGGCTTTTTCTCTTATCGACTAGGCCCCACCAGTGGGACCTCCCACTGACCTCCAAATTGGTAGACGGTAGGTTCTGAGTTCGAACCCAATCGCGACTGTCGGCCTAACCGTTCGGAGCTTTCCGTGGTTTTCTTCGAACCTTGCGTAAATACGGGTTAGGTTCCCTTAGAAAGACCCCTACGGAGGGCATCCCACCTCATAGGGCCTATATCCCATAGTGCAGATAATTGGCCGACAAAAAAACACACACACACATTTATCGAATATTTTGCAATGTAATTAATTATTCATTTTCATGCAGAATAAATAAAAGATTTTGCCAAAAGTGAAAAATACTCTAAATTTTTAATATACATTTCAAATTCTCGAGCTAATAATTACTGTCGATCATTGATGTTTTTATCCTAAATAAAAAATAATTACACTCTTTTTATTTTTTATTTGGAACAACATAATTTAAATATACTGCGGCAGTTTAGTTATCGCCTATATTGTGCCTTAAAATATAGAAAGCAGTGTACTTTACTGTACTCCGCTATATTCTTCTGTAAAAAAGATAAGATTTTAAATGATTCCTCCTTTCCACA
The DNA here is from genome assembly GCA_964019185.1 of Maratus speculifer. NCBI lineage: Eukaryota > Metazoa > Arthropoda > Arachnida > Araneae > Salticidae > Maratus > Maratus speculifer. The sequence continues at coordinate 177,643,134 of OZ025292.1, read as the reverse complement.
AACACACGCAGCTTCTTTCAGCCAAGACTGAGAACTGACCACGCATATGAAAATATAATTTTATGCTAACAAATGTTACAGGAAGAAAAAAATATATAGGGGATTTTTTTCAGTGTGTATTTCACTCTTAATTAATAAATTTTTAATTAAATAAGAACTGAAGAATTTTAAAAAATATATTTTCAAACATTGATTCACTTTTTTCATATACATTTTCAAAATATTAGAAAGGAAAACAGAGGGGTAAAGGAAGCAAAAATGTGTTGTGAATATGATTTGAGCCATAGAACCTTAAAACTACAATTCTCATGAGAGAGGTGTTAAAAAACAAAATTAATGGTTCAAAAATCCTTATTAACATGTGAAAGTAGCTTTTTTTAAATTTATTTAATTTATTTTAATATTTCATCTGTGGACAATATTTTTCCATTTTTGAAGAAAATGTGACAAGTTTAATGATTTTGATTGAAAAAGATGTTTTTGAGCCCCCCCCCCTCCCCTAAAATAAAAGATAATAAAATAAAATAATAGTTTCCCGCTTAGAAACGCGAAATTTGCCGACGTATTCACGAATTCAGTTGTTTGGTAATGCATGAAATCTGCAAAAAAAATTTTATTTAAAAAAAAAAAAAAAAAAAATAATAATAATAATAATAATTTGAGAATTTTTATAGCGCAAACCACTTTAATATACAACAAATTATACACACACACACACACACACACATATATATATATGTATGTATTTTTAATGATTTTTTTACATATGAACTAACCTATGAAATAATCTGTTGAAAATTAATATCCACATTTCCACGTGGTCATCGGCATAAAAGAACTAAAGAATAAAATAGGGATTACATAAATTGAAGTTTGTCAACCTGAGATTGACAAGTGGGTTGCATTTCAAAACGCGCTCTACTAACAACTGTCAAAAAAGGGGTCGCGCTCAGATTCAGAATCACCTCCCACATAGAGCAAAGCAACCGTCCACTGTCCTTTTATATCTCTCTTTCTTTCTCCCTCAAAAGCTTGTTGACTTTAAACTTTTCACACAATATAAAGGCGGGGAAAAAATCTGGTAGCAGTTATAGCATATGAAATCTACAAAAGGATGTGAAATACCGAGTTCAAAAAACAGTCTGCATTTCTACTAAAAAATCATTTGTTATAATTTAAGTACTGTCTGGGGCTTTTGCAAGGGCGCCAGTGTGGAATTATATATGCTAGAAACGTTTTCTTTACTTCCAAGTACTGCTTGTTTTTCGGTAAAAAGTTTAGGATTCAATTCTGAGAATTTCGAAGGATGAGTTTTTACTTCATGTGATAATGAAATATATATCATCAAGGTAATCCGGGACAAAATTCTCTCCAATTTTCTGTTAAAAAAAAAAAAAAAAAAAAAATACCGCATTAAAAATTTCTCTCTCTCTCTTTTTTTTTAAATGTTTTATTCAGAAAATTTGAAAAAAATAAATAAATAAATAAATAAAATATGATTTTAAAATAAAAGTAACATAATTTTTTTTCAAATTTTTAATTTTAATGTTTTTGTTTTTTCTTTTAAATAACATTTTAAAAAAATGCTGACTCCGAATTAAAAATTTGGTAATTTTGTTTATTTAATGTAAAAAAAAGGAAGAAATTCTACAAATAATATTTTGAGTTATAGACGATTTTAAATTATCAAATTTTTTAAATAAATTTCAATTAAAAAAAAGGAATTTTTGAATTTAAAAGATAAGAGACCGGGTCGGCAATACTGGATTAAAACTCGGTAGGATGGTGTCGATGCCTTATGCCTTCCTAATTTCAGGGCCTCCAAGTTTTGTGCACATTTTTAATGAGCTTAGTTAAAAATCAAGAGTTTAATGGAAAAGTCTCAAAACAATATTTTTTAAGCTATCACTTTGGAAAACAAATGAAAATTATTCCAAAGCTGTATATTTTCTGCGTTTTTCCTTATTTATTTTCAACGTTCGATTTACTTTTCATTGAACTTTGTATCTATCTTTCAGAAGATTGTGAATAAAATGAAGCCAATGAATTAGATTTGAATTTCGCTTGATTGAGCTCCAGAATTGCGAAATTACTCAGAAAAAGCGTGATATTGTTTCACAACTTATATTTAAACAAGTTGGAAATTGCACGTGAAGCGTAGCAAATGTGGTGCGTTCATACAATAACGAAGTTTTAAAAATATCACTGTCATATATATCAATCTCATAAAATTGTAAATGGTTAATTACAATTAAAATGTGCACCAAACAATGTTCTTCCTATACCTTTATGTAATGGAATACTTTTGTGTAGCCTTGTAAATCAATAACAAATGTTCTTTGCACCACATATTATACAAAATGTATATTATAATATGTACTTTATAGATGCATATCAATTCTATTATGCTCGAATGAGTGTAACACCATTAAAATGCATTTGAAACATTTCCCCCCATTGACCTTATTGTAACGGAATATTTTTGATTGTCCTTGTAATTGAACTATGCATCCTATTTTGATAAAATTTGAAATAACTCGACAAAATTATGTAATAATTATGTATTTTAAATTTCAAACGATTAAAATGCATTTGAGACTTTTTTTCCCCATTGACCGTAATGTATTGGAATACTTTTGATTGTCCCTGTAATTGAACTATGCATCCTATTTTGATAAAATTTGAAATGACTCGAAAAAATTATATAATAATTACATATTTTAAATTTCAAACGATTCGGTTGGGTATTTTTTTGCGTAGTTACATGCGGACGGACTGAGCGAGAACTATAGGTGCTACGTATTTATATAATTACGAACGCACCTAAAAATTCAATCATGCGCAGACATATACTCAAATGTAAATTAAACATTTATGTAAGTTTTCCCTAAAAATTTATGCGGTTTAAATAATCCTCTTTTCCTATTTAGAAACACTTACCAGATACATATTAAAGTATGTTTGCAAGAAATTTTCATATTGTTTTTATATTACTGTGTGTATTGCAAGCGAAAATTATGTTGAACATAATCAAATAAATTTAAGCATTATGGATAGACAAGAATCCTTCCATCCCACGCTTTTTTTATTTTATTTTTTTTCCCCTGAGATTTTTATTTATTCTGTACATTTCGTATGATTCTACACAATTTGTGCATGTACATATCTTGCTTATCTGAAACACTTTTTTTCTTTTTTTTCGGACCCTATATTCCACGTGTTGTTAATTGGCCGTCATTAAATAAACCAAATCTGATAAATTTTCGTTTGAAGATTAGTTATATGTGCTGAAAATATAATTTTATTTAGATAATTTTAATGCATTTCAACTTTAAATATAATTTACTTTATTTTCAATGCATTAAATTATGCAAGTTTTGTAGCGTTTTGAATGCTTTATATCTTTGAACATTCCAATTGATATAATTCAAATGCATACTAAAATTTAGAAAATAAATCCACATTTTTGATCTTGTAATTATTAAAAAAAAATACGAATACCTATCCTAAGAAAAGATGATAAGGGGTGGAGCAGCAAAAATCGACATTTTCCTTACACACTTTTTCTTTTTCTCTTGACTTTCAAGTATTGTTTATCATCTGTGCTAATATTCTTTACAAATATAAATTAGCGAATACGCAATAGTCTTCCCTCCCTTTTTCATTTTCTTCTATCTTTACAAAAAAATAAAATTGAATAAAAGATTTTTTTTTTTTTTTTTTTTTTTTTTTACGATTATTAATTTTGTTAGTCATAAGAACCATAACTCTCTTTATGTCTTTTTATTATTATTGATTCTTCTTATGATTTTGTTTTGTATTTGAGAGTTTATTATTATTATATTTTGAGTTTACTTGATGCAATCTTATATTTATTGATTTTAAAAACTTATTTAATGAACTAATTTATTTTTTTATCCTCATGTTTGTGCTGTTATTATTTATATTGGTCAACCTATCAGCAACCTCTGCCAGTTTTATGCGTTTCCGAATAAAAATAAGTTAAAAGTTATGTCATAAAGTTGCCCTTTTTGATTTAAAAATCACCTTAAAAGAAAACTTGAAACAGCTGAATGATAAGTTAATTTCGGATACTTGTGCTTTTCATTAGGACGATTTTCATACGTCTAGTAACTACTGAAAGCAAAGCAGATTTACTGAAGTCTGCTTTATGAACATGAGAACAACAATTTTTTTTTCAGTTTATCAGTAACAATGAATTCAAAACTGTAGCTTAAGGCTGTTCTAAACTGCAAACAGTTCTCGCAAAATGTTTGACACATTTACAAATTCGTTTTACAAAGGAAAGATCTAAAATTATAATAGCTGTCTATGGAAGCGATTTGGAATCGATCTCAATTTTCTATTTTACGATAATTAAATTACCTATCGAGTTATTAGCGATTTTGATCGCGTGAGCACGCTTTTTTCTCTCTTCGACTGACTGTTTTTCCTGCTTTAGTCGGGAAATGCGGTTTAAAATCCCAATTTTAATGGCTTGTACGGAAAGATCTATATTACGTTTGAAAAAAAAAAAAAAAAAAAAATATTGAGTGCGATTAGTCTGAACAACAACACATACTATTTTCACGCATTTCCATTCCATTATGTAACAAAGTTGCCCTTTTTTTAATTTAAGAACACCCTTAAGTGAAGATCCAATGATAGCCACTGCTATCGTACATCGACAGAAAATTTTCAGCTTCTTCTGCATTTTTTTAAGCTACAATAAGTGAGCTTCTACTTTCACTGTTGTTTAAAATGGAGAAAAATACCTAATGACAAACCAAGCTTGTATGATTATAAGTAGAGGTACTACTTTCTCACGTTGTTTCACCGGAAGTTGTCTTCTTTCTCGTGGTGTCAAGGCTAATTGTTTGGACTGACAGTAGCCAGGGCTACGATGGAGATGAGTCTCTTTGCGTTTATTATTCATTTATTTTTATTTTTTAGTTATATCAGAATAATTACAAGGCGCAGGTGAAGCCGTTTGTCGACAGTCAAATGAAAGTTTGGAGAAAGTATTGTGTGAGCAAAATAATGAAGAGTCGTTTCGTTAGAAAAGGTCAAAATAGCATTTTAACTATACTTGCAAGACAGGCGATCTAAAGATTTTTAATGAATATGTGTACGCACGTACGCGCTTGCAAATGCATATAATACTGTAATATGCAGTCTCGTGTATATACAGTGTTTCTATAATAACTGAGAGTGCCGTTGCAGAAGATCCAGCTGCGTGGTTAAAGGGTTGCCTTGAACATAATTTTATATTGCGGAAAATAACATTAGGAAATGTATTTCTGCTGTTAAAACTAACTGCCTGATGTTCGGCTCAAACCTTTTTTTACAATGTTAGGGAAGAGAAAATCTTCTGTACAATTTGGCCGAATTCTATTTTTTTTTTCTTCGTAAAATTTGCTTTTAAATCTTTTGTCTGTTTGCAGGGGCGTGCGAAGAGAAAACTGCGCCCGTGGCAAAGTTTCAATTTGGTGCCCCCTCCCTCAACTTTTTCGTGGGACAGGCTAAAAATAATGTGGTAGTATAAATTTGGAGCCCCCTAAATTTCAGTGCCGGGGCGACCGCCCCCTTCGTCCCCCTCCCTTTCACACAGCGCTGTCTATTTGCATATAAGTTTAAAATCTTTATAAACTTAATTTTAAAAATGTCCTATTTGTTAAATAACTAATCAATCAAAAAACATCATTAAATTAGATGGTGTGAAATGATAAGATAAAAATCATTTTATCATAAAATTTTAATAAATGTACAATTCCTTTGGAAAGAAGTAGTCTTTCTTCGTAAGGTGCAGCGAACATTTAAAATTTTGATGGTGTGTGTATGTCTGTTCTCTAATCAAAAAGGGCAATTTTATGACAGAAGTTTAAATTAATTTTTGGTTAGAAATGCATGAAACTAGGGCAAATGTTGTAGTTCAGAAAATTTCGAATCAAACTCATTTTCCCCCTTTTTTTTAACGCAATAAATCTTACAGAAAATACTGTCAAAGTTAGCATTTTGTACCGAAATTCCCGACGAAAGCAGAAAACCCGGTCAATAAAGGGAAAAAAAACACATTATCACGTGATCAGAATCGCTTTTATCTCAATACACAATTCATTGATCACAAAATGATGCGAAGCACAGTTCAATTCCATATCGCTTCCTCAGTCAGGTTTTGAAATTTTATATTTTTAGTTAAAAAGGAAATTTGAAAATTTGTAAAAACGTTTTTCAATTGTTGAGCAGAGCAAGTGAGACTAGCTTAGGTATAAAATTGAAAAACCTGATTATGGGAGCAATTTGGAATCGAACTGGGTTTTTTATTTTGTAATCAATAAATTATCTATTGATTATGTGCAATTTTGATCATGTAACAAAATGTTTTCTCCCTTCGTTAACCGTTTTTCTGTTTCCGTCTGGAAATTCGGTTCAGAAACCAACTTTGAAACTATTTTCTGAATAAACTATTGCACTTAGAAAAAAAAACGGAAAAATGAGTTTGATTACATAGTTTTTGAACAAACACACCTGACAATTTCATGCATTTTCAAACAAAAATAAAAATAAACTTATGACATATAGTTGCATTTCATGATTTGAGAACAGTATTTTTTACCTTATCAAAAACATTATATGATAAAGTTATATTGTTCTTTTCATTTGGCCCTCCATCATTAGGGTTACGACCATATAACTTTTACATTGTGATCTGGTATTTTAATATGATTTCTGATAACATAATATATTTTTCGCTATCATGAAATGTATCGGGTTGAAGCTTTGGAATGTGTGATTTGTGAATGGATTATAAATTTTGTGTATAGAACAAATGGCTTTTAAAGTTATACTGTGCTAAAAAACGAGATCAGTTACAATTTTGAAAAGAAGCTGATTTAATGTTTATTATCATTATTATTATTATTATTAAGTATGTATGAAAGATTACAGCACAAATGTTTAGTATATTTCGGAAGTAAATTAGTAGGCATTCTTACTGTTTCTGTTGTACTTGTGTCAGTTGTAAATTGAATAGATAATAAACAAAAAAGAAAAAAGTAAAAAAATAGACAGAAAATATACAAAAAATAGAAAAAAAAAAAGAAAAAAAGAGAAATATTTTACAAGAATAATGATTGTCATTACAAAATATATTAAAGAATGAGCATTGATATTTTTTTCTAGTTAGAGTTGTCTGGTGGAAGGGCATTTAGAATTATTTGTGGGGAATTTATCACTATTTATACCTAGACTGTTGGGAAATAATTGATGAGCACAGGGAAAAGATAACTATTTTGGAGATGGGTCATTTTTTCATCAGCCTATACAAATATATAAAGTTACAATAAAAATTTTTAGTACATTTCGTAAGAAAATTAATGGGCATTGTTACTGTTTCTGTTGTACTTGTTTCAGTTGTAAAGTAAATAGGAAATATAGAAAAAAAGGAATTATTTAACAAGAATAATGTTTATCATTACAAAATGTATTAAAAAATGAACATTGATATTTTTTTCTAGTAGAATTCTCCAGTGGAAGGGGATTTAGAATTACCTGGGGGAATCCATCACTATTAATACCTAGACTATTGCGAAATAATGGGTGAACACAGACAAAAAATAACTATTTTGGAGATGGGTCATTTTTCCTTCAACCTATACAAATACACTCGTATTTCTATTAATTACTTCTTATATTTTGGGGATGAAAATTAACTAGAGGAAATCAAGGTCTAGAAGTTATCAAACCCTTAAAAATAGGTTGAATAACGGTGCTTTTTCCGTAAAAATCTGCCAGTACGTTGCTCTCCTCCTTCGAAGAAAACTCCCCCAACGTCTTATAGAACTTTGACCGATTTTATTAATTCTTTATTCCCCGCCGCCACCCACAAAATTGTAGGCACCCGTAATTCAGGTACAGACCGTGTGCCGCTCGCGTGCAGGCACCTGGATAGTAACCATGTGGTGACATCTGAATAATGTTGAACTTACATTTTCCGACAGATTTATTTTTGACACCATACAAAACATTTACATTGAAAAGTTATTTACAGATGTTTTTTTATTATTGATCTGAAGATGTTTTTTTATTTGTTTCATTCTTATAAAATGTTTGTTTTTCAAAAACTCGATTGTGCTTTTAATTATATTTAATTCAAAGCAATTGATTCGTAAATTATTCATAAGATTAGTAATTTTTCTTTCTGAGCGAAAATGTTCCCAGGTTGGAACTTGAACTTAAAACCTTTGACTTCAATTGCCAATGCCATTTCAATTATGCTATTTGGACACTATTCCAGACAAACCAATATTCGCTCAGAACAACGAATTGATAATGATATCTGGTCTGGTATTTGAATGTATACTTTTCATAGGTACCTTATCAATTGCAATGTTGTCTAAAAGCAAAAAATAAAACCCTAAAGAATATATTAAAGAGATAACATTACTATTTGTCCAGTGATGCACATGATGACACTATCATGACGTGATTTGTGAAAAAATTTGAAAAATGAAAATGCTAATTATTAAAGAATGGGTATTATTTCGAAATATAATAAAGGGTGGACAATGGCTTTTTCTATCATGCTTATAATTATTATGAACTGATATAAGGATAGAGACCAAGACTATTATTTTGAACATTTATCCTTTTACGTACAAAGTACAAAAATAAATCTTTGTTCCTATTAGTTACTTCTGATTATTTGGAATGAGAATAAAGAAAATAGAATCGTGGATGAGAAGTTACCAAATTTTAAAAATATCTTGTGCTGTTGCTTGTAAAATAATAAAATACAATAATGTTATCCTCCTCCGCCTAGGCAACAACATCCCCAACATCTTAGAACTTTATTGATTTTTATAGTAATGTGTAACAGCGGACTATTTTAACAAACATATTAATGTGTCCCCTTTAAAATTTATTTATTGATTGATATTTATTGTATTGTGATTGCTATTTTTAATTTTCACTCTGTGATTGCACTTATAGATAACTACTGATAACGCTAAAGCTGTGTACCCGAAACTGTCATCTCCATCCAAATGTTATTATTAAGAGGCTACTTCATGCAAATGAAAAGACCCGTTCACTAATACTAATCCTAAGGATGAAATTTCTAAAGATATTTGGGTTGCATTTTAATATTTTTAAGTGATTTTTTTTACTAGATAGCTGAGATCAATCTGTATGCAGGCCGTTTTTTACTTTTTTGATTTTGTTTGCAGATATTTTTTTTTATGAGGATGCTTTCATTTTCGGAAGCGGCTTAGAAAGCAAAAGCAACCTCATAAAAAAGGATAAACCGGCCAAGTCAAAAAAGTATAAAACGGCCTACATTGAGATCAACCTCAGCTATCCAATGCAATCAATCAATAAATAAATGTTAAAATGCAACCTAGATATCTTTAGAAATTTCTTCAAAATGATTAGCATCAGCAAATGGGTCATTTCATTTGACTAAAGTAACCCCTTAATGTTAATTCTATTTTTTTTAAAAATTACCATGAAAATGTCAAGATATTTCTAAACAGCAGAGAAAACAAACAAAAACAATCGAAGTAGATGTAGGCTTTCTTCTCATTTGACTTTCATCGTTGCTTCATCATTGAGAGTTTTAATGAGTTTTTTAATCATTAAGAAGTTTTTTCCGATTTTGATACAGCGTTTTAAGTACAAAATTAATATTACGGAAGTGAATTTATAAAAATTACTAAATGTTAATTACCTCCCCCCCCGACTTTTTTGGGGCGAGAATAAAGAAGAGGAAACCATGGACCAGAAGTCACCAAACCTTTAGAAATAGGTTGTATAACAGCACTTTTGCAATAATAAGCTACCAGAACGTTACCCTCCCCCTCCCAAGAAAACTCCCCCAACGTCTTCGAGCTTTGACCGATTTTCTTAATTCTTTACTCCCCGCCACCTACAAAATTATAGACACCCGTAATTCAGGTACAAACCGTGCCGTTCGCGTGCGGGCACCTGGTAACCCAGTACCAGGACAAAAGGCACCATCCTCCTTGTCTTGTATCCACAAAGGAATGGATCCCCTTGATTCTCCTACGCTTATTCATGTCCACGCGCATATGTTATTAACCATCAAAGACATCTACAGCATTATCGTCGATCTGGAGCACCTATGGTCCCTATTGTCCTCGTAGCGGATCTTGAGTAAACTCCAGGGAAGATGGTATTTAGGACACGGAGCATACGGAGATGTTCTGCCCATGAATAAAAAAATATATTTTTACGCATTTCAGTTCCGTCTTCGTCTTACATACCCGGAAGCACACTTTGGTGGGGGTATTATGTAATATTTTCGGGGTAGTTTCCGGTGGCGGGGTATACTTTGGAATGCAGAATTAGGTATGTAAGAAATATAGATCACGTGAGGTAATACATCAATATCGGACAGAGAGTTTTCCGCCGATAACTACAGACTAAGGTTCTTTTCCCCCAGAACGAAAGATTTGACAAAGAGTTGCATGTGTAGAAGTATATGTCGGAAATCAGTCAAATAAAAATCCTGTCAAGATTAAAAATCATGATATCCTAGAAATTATTTTTATTTAAAATTAAAATACTTAAAGACAATTTTTATACATGAAATTTTTTTTAATGTGGTATTTGAAAAAGTTGCCACTTTCCCTTTGTTTTCCCTTCTTTCTTCTTTATTTTCTTCCGTGCTTTGCATTGACCATTTCAGCTTAAACTTGGCTTACCTATAAAAAAGAAGAAGAAGTATAAGATAATGCACATAAATAACGATTATTAATTAAATAAGGTCTATTATAAAAGCCTGGACCAAAAAAAAAAAAAAAAAAATTAATGAAAAACTTATTTTTTTTTCTTTTTTTTAATTAGAGTTGTTTTTGTTTGAAAAAAAAAGTTATTTTTCTTATTTCTTTAAAAATGATTGTTTATATATACATATAAAGAATCAAAGGTACTGTTTCATTCAGCTTCTACATAATTATATAAAAGAAGAACTAACATAATTGCAAGTGAATCAATTCAGTACTTTCTGAGCAATCGTGGTCACAGATTCAAGGAATGCACTTTTGAGAAAAAAAGCTTTAAACTTTTGTATTTTAACCATACAATAAGATACTCATCATTATTTTTTTTACATACATAGAATCATTTATTTCAATATCATAAAGTAGTTATATTATTACATTTATAAATTGTGCCTGTTCAGCTGATAAAATCTCCTTCAACTTGCAAAAATGTTTTTTTTTTTTTTTTTTTTTTTTTTTTTTTTTTTTTTTTACAATGAAAATTACTTAAATTTTCGTATTTTTTATTTTTTTTTTCGTAGAAAGGCAAAACATTAACGGTGCACGGTGTATTAATGGTGCACATTTTAATACATACTTGAACACTATCAATACCTAACAGGTGCAAAAAAAAAAAAAAAAAAAAAAAAAAAAAAAAAATAGCCGGTACCAGGATACGAACTTAGGTCCACAGCCTACCATACTGTTGCTCGTTGCTTTAATCACTAAATTAATTCTGAACGCCAATTTCTCACTAATAATCCATGTTAGGAAAAGTGACCGACCGGCTATCAGTCAGCACTATATAACGGTAAATACGATGAATGAACTAATAATCAACAATTTATATTAAAGTAGACATAAATTAAAATCTTAATTCATTTTATTATTACTATTATTATTATTAATATTATTATTATTAAAAGTACATACATTAAGACCGACTTGAACACAATTAATGCAATAACCCAACAATTATTGTATTATTTGGGTTCGAATCTGTCTGTCTTTAAATAAATAAATATATTGAAACGCTAACGACGTGCACATTAATATACATCGCGGATCGATAAAATATTAATTTATTCATTATATTTCCTTTCATCCGGTGCTGATTGATAGCCGGCCCTGATGACATACCGAAACATAGATTATTAATGAGAAACTGCTGATTTAGGATGTCAAGCAACAGCATATTACGCTGTGGATCCAGGTTCGAACACTGGTCAGCGATTTTTTTCTTTTCTTTTTTCTTTTTCTTTTTCTCTTTACGTTTCTTTTTCTTTTTTTTTTAAATTTTGTTAGGTTAATGAATTAATTGTGTACAAGTCTGTCTTAATTCATGTACCTTTGATTTAAAAAAGAATGAATTCAGAAGAAAAAATAATTTATGTGTTTAATATTAATTAAAGAAAAAAAAAACTCTTTTATAGTAAAGAGATTTTATAAAAGAAAAATAAAGTTCATATTCACATGAAAAACTGAAAACTTGGATACCTCAACTTAGCCTTGTCTCGCTTGCAGTAAAACTGAATTTTAATATTTATTATCAATTTCTCCAAATCGTTAATATTCGTTTTCTGTAATCTAGTTTTAATATGCTATTTTTTATGGAGCAATAAATAGCAATTTCTTAAAATAACATAACTATGTGCATTCTAAGTGAAAGTTTAGAAAATGCATCATAATATCTGCTTTAAAAACATACAAACTATTTAAAAATATATTTATTAACTGGTAGCAAAGAGCAGTGTGTTAAATGCATAAATGTTTGTCATCTAAGGCACGATTTTAAAATAAATTTCTTAGTAATAGAGGGTAAAACATAGTGGCAAATATTGAATTTTTATTAAGGGTGTCCAGGAGACAAAAATCTTCAAATTTTCTAAAAACATTTTATTGCATTAAAAATTTCTCTGTTTATATATATATATATACCGGATGTCCCAAAAATGACTGATGGATTTTAAAATTCAATAACTTGCAAACGATGACAGCTGTTAAATTTTTTTTGCAGGAGGGTTATGTATAATGTCAGGAGTTTTTTTTTTACAGTAATTTTTTATTTTAGTTCGAATTTCAAACAATAGGTGGCGCTGATGGCGATTGAAGGCTAGAGATTAGAGAGAGATTGGACATTGAGAAAATGTCGGCCATTTAAGTTCCAAAGCAGGTGGAACGCAGTACAGTGCAATGTATTTTTACCAGCCTCTAATACGTTTTATTTTATTAAAATCCTGTAAAACTCAATTAACTTGTCTTCAGAGAGTCCCTCGGAACAAAAATATAAGTTCATTTCCTCTTTAGTGAATAATAAATGTTATAAAATATGTTGTTTTATTCGGATTAATTGTGAGGATAACACTTTGAGTCTGCACGATAAACAGGCGAAATTTTTGAAAGAGGTTGTTATATATTTTAGAGCGTTGTACTGTTAAGGAAGTGCAAAGATGCACTTTGTTGAATTTATAAACAGTACACAAAATTCATATAAAATGTTATAGAAATATTAGATTATAATTTTACGGTAAGCGCAAATATGCACTTTTGCTTTTTTTTTTCTTTTACAGGTTATTTTAGGAGTAGGATTTTATTTAAGAATTGTCTTTTTATTTATTTATTTATTGTTTCTATTAACAGCACTCCCCTTATTATTTTTTTCTTAACTTTCATTTAATGGTTAAATGTCAGCACTCCTTCTAGTACATATTTACCATGTATTCATATTTAAAAATATATCAAAGAGAAGTTAGCAGTGTTTAGAAATTTATTTTAAAATAAAAATCTCTTAAGAGCAGCAATTAAGCTACCATATATATATACTTTAACAGGAGTGATGTATTATATGCAACAGATTTTAGTTTATGCATAACACAAGAAATGCTTGCTACGTGCGTAATTTTATTTAATGTATATTAATTTTTCACTTAAGCACAGTTAAATGATCAGTTAAGCACATTTTCCTAAATAAATATAGATAAAATGTATTAGAAGAAACTTTTTTTTAAATTTTAAACGGATACAAAAAGAATGAAAATATGTGGTACCATTTAATAGTAAGAAGAAATTCCAAAAAGAACTTAAGTAGAGATTTTTGAAATATATTCCTGTATACTTTCTGTATTATTATGCTTGCGTTCATAATTTTAGATTACAATAATAAAAAAAAAAAAGAAAAAAAACTGATTACTTGTATAGTTATAAAAAGTTTCAATTCTCTAGATTTAATGTATTTTACAATACTAAGTGTATCCAAATATGTAAAAAAAAAAAAAAAAAAAAAAAAAAAAAGGCTGAAAAAAAGAAAGATTTACGCACATTTGCTTAGTTTCCTTTTCATTTTTGAAATCTCTGCTTTAGAACTTTATACATTATTAAACTACATAACCTATTTTTTTTTTCGCAATTTTCAGATTGTATGTAATTTTTCATATGAAAAATTGAAAAATTTTAATATTATGTCTTTTGTGCCTTTAAATTGAAAAAGTATTTTTAAAAGAAAACCTAATATATATATATATATATATATATATATATATATATATATATATATATATATATATATATATATATATATATATATATATATATATATATTAAATATTTTAAATTTATAAATATTTGTATATTATAAGTACTGCTTTATATATAAAATTATTGCGTATCTCCATAAGAATCCTACATATTGTAAACAAAAATTCATCGATAATAATGCCATATTCAAAACTCGAAAATTTTCACGTTTTTCTTATTTACTACATAAAAATTTAAATCACAATCAATTCTTAAATAAAAAAAAAAAAAAAAAAGAAAAGAAAAGAAAAAAAAGAAAAAAAAATTAGCAACAGAAACAAAATTACTTTCTTTTTGTTACTGATTTTGGTCGTTTTTATAATGAAACTGTTTAAAATTGTCTGAATACATTATAACTGAATTCGAATAATTAAAATAATCAATAAAAAAAGAAATCCTAAATATTAAAAAGTAATCTCTAAACAAAAGTATAGTATTTATTAACAGTTTATCACGTTTTGATATAATATTTAACGCGTTCTATCATTTAAAATTACAAATATGCATAGAGCGTAACAATGATGTATGCTGAGGGTGGAACTTAAATGGCGGATTTGTGAAAACTGCCGGTGCGACAATGTCCAATCTTTCTCTTATCTAGGATCTCTATTGAAGGCCAGGTGATCAGTGCTGACCTGGTGAAGCGCCGACCTGGCCTTCAATCGCCGTCAGCGCCACCTATTGTTTGAAATTCGAACTAAAATAAAAAATTACGGTAAAAAAACTCCTGACATTATACATAACCCTCCTGCAAAAATTTTTTTAATAGCTGTCACCGTTTACAAGTTATTCAATTTTAAAATCCATCAGTCATTTTTGGGACACCCGGTATATATAAAAAGACATTTAAGTCATGTTTATATCTTAATTAGAAGAGAAAATATTATTTTTTCCTTGTGGTTTGTTTTCAAAATTTGGCTTTCAAACAATGGTTGCCATGAAATGCCTTCTTGTGAAAATGTGTTTTTTTTTCTTGATATGTTTTTCACAATTTATCGGATTTAAATTATTATAACTCAAGAACCGTTAAAGATAAAATGCTTCAAACTTACTTGTCTTTTTTGATTGTTTTAATTTAATTTTGATTCAGCAAATTTGAAAAAAAAAAATTACTTTTGAAATAGAACTTTTTAATAGATATTACATGATTTTTTTTAATTAAAAAAAATTTAAATGTTTTTAATTTTTTAAATAATATTTTTAAAGTTAAAATTTAAATTTAGATATTTCTGTTTCTTTAAATGTAAAGACAGTTCAATCCTACAAATAATATTTTGAGTTACAACAATTTTAAATTATCCCACTTTTTTAATAAATTTTAAATTTAAATTAAAAAAAATATATGCGAAGTTTTATCAAATGGTTTGTTTAGAAATAATATAAATCATCATTAAAAAAAATCAAAATTTTAATTTAATAAATAAAATTATTTTAAAATGTGGTCCAGAGCCCTTAAATAAGTATTTAAACATAATTTAAGATCCACATTCCCAGATAATTGAAACAACACACGTGCTGGAATTGTACTGTGTCCTGTGTACTTCTTCAGGCCACCGGACACTGCCAGACTTGCTGTCAATATTCAAAATGGTCACAAAAAAAGGATTCATTTTAACTTTTTCTTAAAAATCACCAATGACCAAAAGAAGTTGAAAATAGCAAATTGGCCCAAAAAATCTCAAGTGTATAAATAACAGATTGCTTTATGGCATTAGAGTAAAAAGGAACAATACAGATTTTTTTTTTTTTTTTTTTTTTTTTAGAATGTTTGTAATGGATTTTTACACATCCCTTCCCGAAATAGTATTTCATGTTGAAGTGTTCTTTACAGTCCTCCCCACTTAATAGGGTAACGGATAATCGAATACCCCGCTTATTCGAATAGAGCTCTCCGGAACCGAATTTATCGCCATTGGATCTATGTTATTTTTCCCCGCTTAAACCGGATAAATTTCAGGAACTTCCCCGCTTATTCGAATATCATCTGGGAAACCTATGTTTGAAAACAGCCGCGAAAAACATATTTCATCTTGAATTTTTCTTTACCTTTTGTCATTTTCGGCTTATTTACACCGAAGAGAAATTATCAGTCTTCCTGCAACGATTTCGGCCGGCATGTGTTTAAAGGACAGGTTAAATGATCTCCCCTCCTTTTTCTGCGAATTGTGGATTATTTTTGAGTTTTGTAAGTTTAGTCGCGTTTTTGTTAGGTAAAGGGCATTGCTATGAATTTTAAATGGAAAGCTTTAAACCTTTCTGATAGACTACAGTTTTTGAAGCGTTAAATAAAAAAACAGAAGTCCATATTGCAGTCATATGTTTCCAATATGAAACACAATGCCCCCCCCCCCCCCCCAAAAAAAAAAAAAAAAAAAAAAGAACAGAGATAAAATGGAAATTTGGTTCAAAAGGGGGAACATAAATCCAGTTTTCATAACATTAGTCAATATGCGCTGGAATAGGTTTAATTAAAAAAAAAAAAAAAAAAAAAAAAAAATCGTTAATAAATGATTCTATGATTATGCAGAAAGCGTGTGCTAATGCACAAAAACGTTTTCATGTTTTTTGTGCGTAATTCCAGTAAACGCGTAAAATGTACGTAAACAAACCACTTTAAATGATGTTTTTAAGCCTGGGTAAATAACGTAGCAAAGTTTTAACCAGCTTCCAATGAACTACATGAAGTATGTAAATCATACAGCTATGTGTCTGATCTTAAATTATTACGTACTTATTTTATATTACTATTTGTATATATTTTACTAATTTAAGTTATTATATTAACAATTTTATTGTGCTATTGATTAATTATACTGTAGATGGCTGTTTTACTTTTTTATTACGCATTAAATATTACATTTCTATGTTTCCCCGTTTAATCAAATACCCCGCTTAATCGAATATTTTTTCTGGAACCTTCAATATTCGTTTAAACGGGGACGACTGTATTACAAAACTGACAAAAATGCATTAATATTAATTAGTACTGAAAGTTATTCTCATTTTTTTCCGCACATGAATTCGAATTTTTCTTAGTAAATGAATGACATTTACAGGTATTTTCTTTTCAATACTGTAACTCGGGATAAAGCTTGTTAAATCATCTTTTCATCGCGATTTATCTGAACGTTTTTCTCTTGTAAGACACTACATGTAGTAGTAACAATAAACACGTCGATAGATGCTCACTAAGAATGATTTTTAAAAATTAGAAAATTTAAGTAAATGAATAAGCTGAAATTGTTCTAAAGTTGCTTTCTGAAATTATCAGTATTAGAAATTTAAAATTTTATATTGAAGTTATTTTTGATGTGTAAATAAGTTTTCTAACATAAATTGAGATTTTAATGTATGAATTTTTGTGATAAATTTTAGCACACGCTAAAACATAAATATGTAAATTAGCTAATATTACCCGTGTATATGTGTAAATTTCTAAAATTATACGTTTGTCGTAAAATTTACAAATGTTTTCAGAAATTTACCTGTTTTATGTGTATTTAGGGTATGAAAGAAAGTGTGTAATTTGTTATCCCTTGAAAAAATTAGACAAGTGAGAAAAGTGGAAAAATGCTTGGATTTACACGAATTTGTAGTTATCCTAATTTAAACCCAATCATATGCCGACATAAGTCTGTCAATTTTTTTTATAATAAATTTGTCATAAAATTTACACATTTTGGAAAAAAAAAATTACCTTTTTTTAATGCGTGAAATCAAACTTGTGTGATCAAGTGAAAATATGAGAATATCCGTAAGGCGATTCTCAAAGATAAATAAATGAATAATTCTCTGTAGAACAAGCTGAAATTTTTTAATATATTATCTGATTCCTTTTCAAACATAAAGCATGATAATTTCAGTGGACAGTTGGGATGATTTGTGATCGAACGATTTTTTTATTTTCCGATTACATCCTGAGTTAAGAACGATTGTTTTCTTTGGACGTCAGTTGTTTTGCTTCACGGCCAAATTCAGAAATTCGGATCAAAACATCAGTTTCGTTATCCTTCAGTGTCTTCTGCTTTTATATGTATATATATATATATATATATATAATGTAAACTACGTTTGATTATATAGATCCTTACTAACAAACAACACGTGTCGATTTGACACATCTGTGAGTTAAAATGTAGTAATTTTTTTTTTTTTTTTTTTTTTTTTTTTTTTTTTTTTTTTTTTTTAGAAAATAGACTGATTGGATTTTTGAACGATCTTAAATTAGCATTTGAATTTCCAAATTCTTTATTGTCAATCACAGCATTAAATGGGAGAAAAAAAAAATGATATTTCGACCTGAAAACGAAAATTGAGAGCGCTAGAAATGTGTAAATGGTTAAAGTAAAATTCCTTTTTCTAAATCATAATTTTTGGCACAGACTCCTACTCTATTGTGTCCAAACCAAAAGTATTTCAAACCAGGCAACTCTAGACTTGCTGCCGCCAAGACCTGCCTGAGGGATATTTTTCAGATTCAACCACAACAGATACCTACAGGATACAAATTTCAACCCTTTCTTCAGTACCGCTAATCAACAAAAGGTGGGAAAAGTACAGTCTATGACTTGAAAATTTTAAGTATGTGCATAATGGATTGCTTCTTGGAATGGGTGTTGAAAGGTACCACGTAGCCTCATTTTATGAAGCATTACTATATTGTATCAATTGTAAATTTACAAATGAAAATGTCCGACTAGGATTTAATCTAATATAAATGTCGTATTGCATTTAATTTTTTTAGAGGAACGTATTATTTCAAGCTATAGCATAGGCGCCTAGGAAATTTTAATTGTATGTGAGTTTGATGCATTCTTATCTTCAAAATATCTCCTCAGGGAATTGATATTTTAAACTTCTTTTTTCAGTGTTCTCTTCTTAAATGATGTCAATTTTTTTTTCTTAGTCGTCAAGATATTTCTAAAATTTCTGCTCAATGTGATGTTTTATGTTTTAAAAACTGACGAGCTGGAAGTAAAATTTTAATGAATCATGTAAAATTATGAATATATTTTAAAAATATTTTGTAAATTAAGAAAAAAGATGCATCTTTTAAGAAGAGAACACTGAAAAAAGAAGTTAAAAGTATTAATTTCCCGAGAAAATATTTTGAATATAAAAATGTATCAAACACCCGGGTTGCGGACATAATCCCCGCGGACAAAATCCCCACGGACAAAATACCCGCGGACAAAATCCCCACTGGACAAAATACCCATGGACAAAATCCCCATGTGTATTTAGAATTGTAATACTATCTTATAAAACATAATTTTATTAATAAAGATTATAATAAAAGTAAAATTAGTCCAACTGAAGAATTTTGCGTATCTTACAGAATTTTTTTAACATAAAAAGAAATATAATTGCATTAATAAATAACATAGTAGATAACTCAGAGAGTAATCCCCCGTAGTTTGATGGTCACAAAATTGAGCAACTGAAACCTCAGGATTTAATCAACTATGTTATATAATAATAATAACAGCTTTAAGATATATGATGTATTTGTATGCATTATTGTCTTTTAATTTATCATGAATCTTTAGGATAGAATTTTTACTTTATATTTTAAAATGTAGAGATAGATATTTTCACACTTTTTCATTCATTTATTGTTTTAATTGTAACTCACCGTGTTGGAGTTTTTAATAATTTGTTAATTCTGCGTTGATATTGTCATAAGTAGTAAATAGTCGCAGCTTTAGAGCTATTACAGCGAATATACAACTTATATACTGTATGTGCTCATAAGAAGCCATACCATTCACGCGAAATACCCATTTGCTAATGTTAATTCTATGTAGATTTTTTTTTAAATTTCTATGAAGATTTTTTTTAATTTTCTTTTTTATTTATTGAGTTAAAATTTTAATTAAAAAAAATTAATTATGTAATTTGTAAACAAAATCACATGATGAAACTTCTCATAAATATTATATATATATTCAAAATATGGATAAAATGAAACCGCTACATATATTATTTGAAGAATTTCACTTTTTCTTTCACTCAAATAAATAGAAATATAAACGGTTTAATTTTCATTCAGCATTTTTGGAAATACTAATTTAAATAAAAATTAAAAATACTTAAATTAAAAATATGAAAAAAATATATAACTTAAAAAATCGTCATATTTTTAAAACTAATTATTATTTTTTTTTTTTTAATTGTTGAATCAAAATTACTGTAAAAGAATTAAGAAAGACATATTTCAAGTTTGAACCATTTATCTGTAACGATTCTTGACTTATAACGGTTTATCTAAGAGAAATGGTGAATAAACCCATCATGAAGAAAATCGCACTTCCGTTGCTCCATATCAATCTTTGCTGCAAAGTGCTAGATTTTGAAAACAAACCAAAACATAAAATTTAATATTTCCTTTTCCAATTAAGATAGAAACATGATTTAAATGTCTTTTTAAGCAAAATAATACTAATAATAATAATAATTATTATTATTATACTGTTTATTTTATTTATTTATTTATTTATTTTAAGAAAAATTTGAAGGTTTTCGCGTCTTGAATTCAAGTTGGTTTTAATACTGTTTACGAAACTATTGCAAAATCAGTATGCGAAATATGCATGTTTCGAAGGGAAAATTATAAAAAACAAATACTAGTTATTCCGATTTTTTTTTCTTTCAGGTATGGATATTTTATTTTCAGCTGTGTGTCGATCTATTTAACTGCATTTTCAAATGATTTTTTTTTTATCATTATTATTATTCCTCGATCCAAAATGGGCTGATATCTTTTTTCAACTTAATTCTTTATTTTTTACTCAGAATTTTTTGAGAATTTTAAAAAATGGGCTTCTTATCCACAATTTAAAAAAAAGAAAGAGAGAAAAAAAAAAAAAAAAAACAAGAAATTTTACATTTTTAGTTACAATAAAATAAACACACATGCACAGACACAGGGTGACTCATATTTATCAAAACAATAGGCTATCTCTTTAAATATTGCCCCTAGGTACAGTACTTACAGTTGCAAAGTTTCTTCTTCTTCTTTTTTTTTTCCTTACTTATTTATTGCCTAAGGGGGCAGAATCAGAAAAGGGTGCAAAGTTTGATAAAATAAGTTGCAATTACATAGGGGGACTATTTAGGGAAAAAAAAAAATTAAATTTTTATACGGCCCTGGTTGGTTAAAATTTCCCCTTAGGAAGTTTTTCCTTATCATTTTTAATTTAAACAACAACAACAAAAAAAAAAAAAACTATCTTGATTCCTGCAAAACTCAGAGTTATGTCTATTTTAATAATTTGCGGGGTTTCAAGGGATCAGACACAAATGGAAATGCGTGTTATTCAATGCACAATGTTATTGTAAAAGTATCAAGGAAACATTAATTTTTCTTTTATTTATTTATAGAGTTAGAATTTTGAATGCTTTGAGATGGTTAACCATATAATTTGTAAACAGAATCACATCATAAAACTTCTTTTAAAAATAAAAATGCATTTAAAAAAAAAGGAGTAATTTAAAACTGTTATTAATCAAAGTTTCATTCGTCGAATTGAATTTTTTTCTTTTGATTAAGTATCTTATTTTTTATTTTGATTTAGCATTTTAAATAATATTTATTTTAAAAAATTAAAAAATTTAAAATAGCAATTTAAAACTAATCGGATATGGCAATCCCAAAACTTCTGTCTGATGCATGTGAATATTTCAAAAAGCGCTACCAATGCGCGAAAATAAAATAACAAACTATCACGAGAATTCTAAGGACATGAAATTCCATGCATTATTTCTTGAATTAGACAATTGCAATATTGGAAAAAATGCAACATAAAAAGCGCCACTTGTTAGGCAACTTATACCAAAACATAAAGTGCAATAATATTTATCAAGCTGAATCTGATATTTGAACCTGAATCTGAAATTTGTTGAAAAAATTCGTGCATTAGCTCTTGGATTAGAACTATTGAAGGAATCGGGAAAAATTCAGCATAGCAGCATCACCTGTTGAGTTATTGACACTAAAATATAAACAGAACTAGTTCATACCACGGATTTACTAAATCTGAAGTTTAATGAAAATCCGCATATTAGTCATTGAGATAGAGCTCTTGCAAAAATCGTAAAATAATACAACATAACAGTGCCACCTGTTGAATGACTTACAACAATAACTGGTTAGTTTCAATGTATATCAAGAACTATCTGAATATGCATTTTTATTGAACTCCGTGCATTTCTTTTTGAAATAGAGCTATTTCAAAAAATCCTGAAAAATGCAGCATAGCAGCGCCACATGTTAAGCAATTCACATAGAAATGTAAACAAAACTATTTAATATCATGGGTTTACTGAATCTGAAGTTTAGGGGAAATCCGTGCCTAAAGATTAGGGGAAATCCTAATGAGATATAGACGTTGCGTAAATTGTAAGGAAAAAAATGCAGTATAGCTGTTCCATTTGTTGAGAAATTTACACCAAAAACAAATCAGCAACAATTTATATTAGGAACTACCTGAATATAAATGTTTAGCAAATTCAGTGCATTAATTCTTGAGATACAGCGCCCCCAAAACTTATGTCACCGACAGAGCCATAGACTCATAAATAGATATTTTGTAAAAAAAAAAAAAAAAAAAAAAAAAAAAAAAAAAAAAAAAAAAACCTGTCTTTTGGGATTTCTGATACTTAAAACGTAAAAAACTGGAATTCGAAAATTTTCATGAATTCAATACTTTTTTCATATAAAAATAAAAGAAAGTAAAAACATTAATTATGAACAAATTGGAATATTTTCTTTTAGACATCTTACAAAACGCACATAGATAAGCAAAATAAATGTTGCAAATAAATATTCGTATCTACCAATGAATTATTTTTCTTATTATTTTCCTTCTAGTAACTTTTCTTGAAGATGTGGCCATTTTTGTGATACTCTGCATATAAATGTGAGTAGTACTGGGTGCATAATTTATGCATACATATAATACATATGAAGTTTAGCATTAACCACTTTCACATTATTCACAAAAAATTCTATCATCCATCATGGGAGATCAATAAAAATATTCATTGCCCCCCTCCCCTTCCCCCCCCCCCGTCATAGCTGTACTCGGACCCTGTTTCCTTTATATTTAACAAGATACTTTGCATTTACCATTTCATTGCTAAGACTGTGGCAAACTCAGTTGTACATTTTTCCACCCTCTCCCCCACCCTCCGCAGAGTATCAAGAATGCCGAAAAAAATTAAAAATCATCATCAGGTGATATTATTTACTAAAAATATGCATTTTCTAAAATTGATCCAGAAAGGCTGTTATAGATTGTATACTCCCTTCTCGTGAATGAAAGGGGGACAAATTAAAACAATCATTACATCTTTGAAAAAAAAAAAAAAAAAAAAAACGTATAATCTTAAAAATATTAATATTTGTATAAACGAGATCTAAATTTTAAACTAAATTCGAAGCATTAGACAGACTTTAATACATTTAAAAAGCAATTAAATTAAAAAAAATATATGTGTCAATTAAGAAAATAATCAATTTTAAAAATTGTTTCATATTTAGTGTAAATAGTCTTTTATTTCAGACTTTAAAATGTACATGTATATTTAAGAAATATAAAATATCTATCACATAACTTATAACTCCCATTTGTCACTTTCATTTTTCAAATAAGCTTAAAACATTTTTTAAATACTGAGAGATCCCTTTTGAAAAAGAAACTTGGTCAAAATAGAGCTTTTATTCAGCAAAGAGGGTGTTTTGTCCGGTGGAGTTTTTGTCCGGTGGGGATTTTGTCCGGTGGTGATTTTGTCCGCGGGGATTTTGTCCGTGGGGATTTTGTCCGCGGGGATTTTGTCCTGGACTCCAAACACCCATAGACTTAACATTATGGAGGGCAATTTGGCCGCTGTGTAGCCAGCCGCCTTAACGGGCGGGGAGCAAATCGGCCAAATTACCATCGCTAATTTTGAAATGTTATTTTCTCTAAATTAAATACAGTGTTAAAAATATAAATACACCGGTGTGCAAAAATTAACGACGAAGTGAAGAAATTATCATAGCAGAGCCAAGAAATGACAGAACGACTTGTATTCTTTTTTGGAAATTCTGTCCACTTTTCCCATATTCTAATATCTCTAGGATATTATTGTTCAATTCGTGTAGATGTACAAAGCTACTGTACTACTGTGGGGGGAGTACTAGAAATGTGTAAATGGATAAATTAAAAATAAATTAAAATTCCTTTTCCTAAATCATAATTTTTGGCACAGACTCCTGATCTATTGTATCCAAACCAAAAGTACTTCAGACCAGGCATCTTCAGACTAGCTGCCGCCAAGACCTGCCTGGGGGATATTTTTCAGATTCACAGATATCTTTCAGATTCACAGATACCTAGAGGATAAAAATTTCAACTCTTTTTCCAATGCCGCTCATCAAAAAAAGATTGGAAAAATACACTTTATAGCTTGAAAGATTTTAGGTATGTGTATAATGTATTACTTCTTGAAATGGGAGTTCAAAGGTACCACGCAACCTCATTTTGTGAAGTATTACCGTATTGTATCAATTGTAAATTTCCAAGTGAAATTGTCCGACTCGGATATAATCTACTGTATTGCTTTTTTTTTTTTTTTTTTTTTTTTTTTTTTTTTTTTACAGGAAGTATTATTTCAAGGTGTAGCATAAGGGCCGGCTTAACGGACGGACGGGGGAGGGGGGGGGGGAATTGGCCAAATTTCCATCACTAATTCTGAAATGTTATTTTCTCTTAATTAATTACAGTGTTAAAAATAAAAATACACTGCGTACAAAAATTAATGACAAAATGAAGAAATTAAGATAGCAGAGCCAAGAAAAGGCAGTAGAACTTGTATTCTTCTTTGGAAATTCTGTCCACTTTTCCCATATTCTAATACACTATATGGCCAAAGATGACCGTCCACATGCGATTTTTGACATTTTGTTAAATATCTAGAAAAGTACTTGCGGAATTATCCTGAAACCTTAAGTGTGTAAACATAATAGTGCAGGTCATGTATTTCTGTGAAGGTGATCTCCCAAAATTCCAATGAGAACCGTCAACAAATTGAAAAAGAACGAAAATCTTTTGGATAACCCTGTCAAAATTAATGTAGCAAAAGTGTTCAAATTATAGATTATGATTAAGTAGCCTATTGTAATTAACTGTTTTCATTTTTATGCAAATAGCATGAATACGTCTTGAGATATTAAGGCGTAGTCCTTAGGCGTAAAAAAGTCCTAATTTTTTTCCCAAGATTTTTGTTTATGATTTTCGGAATTCTTAATGTAAAATAATGTTTTTTTTTTTTTTTTGAAAATATTGCAAAAAATATTGTACGCAGTACTCTTTAATCAGACTTACAAAATAATTAAAATTATATGAAAAATAAGCAGTTTTACTAAATATTTTTTCATTGCGCATGCGTCAACGTTATCAAAATTTCATTTGCATATGGTGTTAGCTAAATGTATAGAGCAACTTTTGTAAAAGTTTCATAAAGCATTGAAAATTCTGAAAGTGTTCGACGATAGAATAAGCACAAAATCCGTTGTTCCCAAAATGAAATAAAAAAAATAATGGGTTGTATCAAAAATAGTAGTACGTGCCATATTGTGTATTATATATTTGCCCTAATCAATGGAAAAATGAATTCAACCCTCATATATATTTTTTCATTTTTGGAATAACGGATTTTGAGCTTATTCAATCAACGAACACTTTCAGAATTTTCAATCTATGCTTTTGAGACTTTTACAAAAGTTGCTCTATACATTTAGCTAACACAGTATGCAAATGAAATTTTGAAAACGTTGACGTATGCGGAATGAAAAATATTTAGTGAAACTGCTTATTTTTCACAAAATTTTTGCTATTTTGTAATTTTGATTAGAGGATTTTGTGTACAATATTTTTTATGATATTTTCGGGAAAAAAAAAATTATTTTATATTAAGAACTCTGCAAATCATAAGCAAAAAACTTGAAAAAAATTAGGACTGTTTTTATAAAAACCTTAATATCTCTACGAGTATCCATGCTATTCGCATAAAAATGAAAACAGTTAATTACAATAAGCTACTTAATCATAATCTACAGTTTGAACGCTTTTGCTACATTAGTTTTGACAAGGTTATTCAAAATATTTTCCTTCTTTTTCAGTTTGTTGACAATCCCCTATGATAAAATTTTAAGTATGCACATAATGGATTGCTTCTTGGAATGAGTATTGAAAGGAACCACGTAGCCTCATTTCGTGAAATAATACTGTATTGTATCATTTGTAAATATCCAAGTGAAAATGTTCGACTAGGATTTAATCTAATATAATTACCGTATTGCATTTAATTTTTTTCACAAGAAGTATTATTGTAAGCTGTAGCATAAGCGCCGATTTGGGGGGGGGGGGGGGGGGTCGGCCAAACTGCCATCACTAATTTTTAAATGTTGTTTTCTTTCTGGATCTGTGTTTCACTGAAAATGTTGCTAAAAGCTCAGCCGTAACTAGCTAAATTTTAAGCATTTTTTTTCTCCCTTAGGAAATTTTGATTGTTTTTCATTGATTTGAGCTGTTTGGCTATAAGGGACACTCTTTATTTATTGTTATGGTTGCTGTTGGTAGTTTGCGCCATGGCTCACTCAAAACGTGAGTGCAAATTATAAAACAAGAAATACATATATATGACTAAACATTGAAAACGCTTTTTAAGTGTTCATGAAAGATGTTGCCGAAAATATTGCCCGAACAATTACCGAAAATGTTCCGTTTGAAACCGCAGATGTGTTTCAAATGCTCTTTGAGAACATTCAAGTATAAAAGATGGCACAAAAATCATTGTAAAAGATAAATTGAAGTATATCTACCTAAAACTTTTATTAATTTGATGTAATTCGTATATTCAGAAAACCAATTTGTGTCATTGACCGCTTAATTATATTTCATTTCATAAGAAAATAAAAAGTTTTCATCAGAGGCACAGACAGCCAACTTGAGCTACACGTAATAATTACACGTATAATTAATTTATAAGTATATACATCTATGCGCGTATTAAATAATTAATAAAAAATCTTTTGGATAGTTTTGTTTTTATTTTCGGCCCAAAATAGGAAGATTACCAAAATTTGGTCCTGTTTCGACCTATTCTTAAACGAAACGGGTCTCTCTTGGAACACCGCAGTAACGGGAACTCACCGTAATCTGTAAACATCTTGACAAAATTTCTTGATTGATGTATACTGCACGTAATTTTTTTCCATCTAAAAATAAATCTCAATAAATGTACCAGGTGTGTACTGAACCTAGATAACGTGCGTAGGTGATTTAAGGTACTGGGTATTTTTTTTTTTTTTTTTTTTTTTTTTTTTTTTTTTTTTTTCGTATAGGAACGCGTGGAGGACGTCTTTTTGTTGCGAGAGTAGGTTACCAGGTGCAATACCGCACGCGTACGGCACGATTTTAACCTGAAATAAAAGCCTAAAAAATATCGTAGGTGGGGAGAGTGTATCTTTAGAGCGGGAAAAAAAAAATCGGTCATAGGCCCCTAGACTCTACCTGTTGATATTTCTGCAGTATGTCATAGATTATAGCATCAGTTATTATGTAGGAGTGCTAAATTTTTCTTAGCAAAATCCGCTCCCGTTTAATAGAAATCGCAAAAAATGATTTCTCCACCCCCTTTCTAGGGAGAAAAAGTTGGGGAAGTGCTAATCCAAAAAGAAAAAAAAAGTGATATATAGACTATCAATAGTTTTATCAATGTAACAAATGTTATAAATATCTTCAAGACAAAAATATATAAATGCCGATGAATTCATCAAGGGGTTTTTTAACGTATTAAACATAAAAAAAAATTTGAATTTTCTGCAGAAGTTATAAAACTAATTATTCCTCTTTTTTAAGTTCTTTTTTCCTAAAATAACAAAGCAGAAATTACTAAAAAAAATTAATGTATCGACTAGTAAAAAATTTTTGTACGTCTCAGGTAGAGAATACTAGTTGTTTCATAAAATAATA
This sequence comes from Maratus speculifer, assembly GCA_964019185.1. NCBI lineage: Eukaryota > Metazoa > Arthropoda > Arachnida > Araneae > Salticidae > Maratus > Maratus speculifer. Next base: position 177,614,759 of record OZ025292.1, on the reverse strand, counting down.
TTTGTTTTATTGAATGAAAATACTGCATTTTAATATGGCCATTTTAATATGCATTTTAAATGGCGTAAAATAATTGACTATTATTTTACGAAAATTTTGGTATTAAGATCCTTTAATCGTTCAAGCATACGAGTTCTTTAAAAATATTAGTATTGACAGATACGATAGAAGAAGTTTGGTTAAGTATCATAATTAATTTCGTAACGTATTCTTGAAATTGTGGTAAACTAGTTTTTAATTTTTTTTTTACTTTATTGACCATTTCGCAGATAATCTTATTAGATCTTATATTTACCTTATAAAGACATATTTAAATTTTATACGAATAAAATAACTTAATTTGAAAATGAAATAAATATGATACGAAAAATATTCAGAAAACGATAGAGGAGCGTATAAATGAGTTAATAAATAAAATGCATTTTCTTCTATTTTGTTTGTTCAAAATTATAGACTTTTGACAAACTAGCCATCTCGCTTTTATACTTTTTACCAGAGGAACTGTAAAATTCATTTATAAGGTAAATTTAATTAAAAATACGTTATTTACTATGTGAGTTTTTAAAGATGGGTTAATTTTCATTACATATTTTTGTTTATATAATAAAAATGAAAACAGTTTATATTAAAACATTTATTCAAAAGACTATAGGAACTTCAACTTCATTATGTATAACTTGTATTTTTATTTCAATTTCTGAGCATTAAACATATTTAATTTAGTTTAAAATCAAAAGTTAAAACTTTTTCGAAATCGAGATTATTTGCACACTAACTTATTTTTACGTTACAATTCTGTTTATCAAATCCTATTTCTATTCAAAGAAAGTGAAAGAGAGATATTAGGGCACTGTTTACAAGGTTTAATAGCCCGGGATACAGGGCTAAAAAATAAATTTGGAAAACCAATCGATAAAAGAGGAATTTAAAATATTTGCATTTCCATGAAGGTAGAACCACGATTTATTACTTCACATAAAAAATGATTTAAGGGGCAGTTTACATTTTCTTCAATTTTGCTTATTTTTAAAAATATGGTTCAAATGGTGAATTCATTGCATTTCAGGTTTTAACTAACAGCGAATTTGGAAATAGAAAATTAACTGCATTTTTTTATTTTTATTTTTATTTTTTTTTTTTATTTTTTTTTTTTAAATACGGTAAATTTTATCAGGAAGAAAAAAAAAAAAACTGTGTATTTAACAAGCATTTAAAAACGAAAAAAACTATTTTTTAAAATCTCTACTATTTATTTAAATATTAATATTTTTGCCCAATTTTTTCGTTCTTTTTTTGTTTCCCTTTTTAATATTTTCAACTATGTATTATACAAGATTCCGTGTGGATTTTTAAATACATCCAACATAATTTTTTTTTTACTAGTATATATATACTGAAAAACAATTAAATCTATCATATTTTTAAATGCACATTTAAATTATTAGAAATAATAATAATAACGAAGGGAATGCACAAAAAAGTTAAATTTTTATCTCATATATATATATATATATATATATATATATATATATATATATATATATATATATATATATATAAATGCATCATTAGAAAATATATTTTAGGTGTATAGAATTACTATTTAGAGTTCGTTTACGGAAATATACAAATGAATTCACTAATTTTACACATTGCATTACGGAATTGATTGAAACTGTCATTGCAAAATACTTGAAAAAGATTATCAGAAAGTATAAATTTACTTAAATTGTTCGCGTTCAGCAGGTTTATTTGTAAGGCTGTAAGTGTTCAATCTTTTTAAAGATTTTCGTATTTTGTTTATATATGCGGTGATACACTTATTGTTTCCTTTAGCTTCTATCTAGGATTGTCATTTTCTGTTTATTTATTTATTTATTTTTGTTTTGTTTTTAAATGGTAAGAAAATATTTTAAAATTACGAATGACGCATATGATAAATATAAATTTGTAAAATGCTCTCGGATAAGTCGATATCACATCGAAAATACATCGTAATTTTATTTTACAGCTTAAAAACTTGATAATTTCTGTGGATATTGAAACAAAACTATTAATGCACAAGAACAAGAAGTTTGAGTACAATAAACCAAAATTTTATTACTGCATATTAGAATATAAAAAATTAGATAGCCATATAAAACAAGAGATAAAAAAAAAAAAAATCCCGAAAATATAAATAGAGTTTTTGTAGATTTGTCCACGAGATGAATTATCAAACTTAAAAAAAAAAAAAAAAAAAAAAAAGAAAAAAGGTCCGTCATAATAAAAATAAAATCACAGAATCTCTCTATTTTTGGATAACAGATGTTTCTGCAGTGGTTTTTCGAGCGTTATTAACAACAGCAGTTTTGAAGAAAGAGAGGGGGGATAAAATCATCGGACAAAGCAGAGGGAATGTGGAACAATACAAACTGGAGGGGGAGCCACTAAAAAGTCCTTAAAATAATAATATCAATAAAAAAAAAAGAACTGGACTCTCAGCACTTGAGCAGTGACAGTTACATATCGCCATAGCCATAAGTTTTTAAAGAAGTAAATGTGACCTTTGAATGTATCTATATATCAGTGCACAGTGTGAAAAAGAGGGGGAGAAGGGACGTTTTAAGTGATCTTAAATCTTCTTCTTCTCCAGAAAAAGTGAAGTAGTAGCAGTATTTAAGTGGGAAAAAAATTGAATGTCTACAAGCGTGTAAGAGAAACTAAAAAATAAAATAAAATAAAATATCTGGAAAAGTTTAGGGAGTTGAGTACGAGAGAAGTTCTTAAGTGAAAGACAAAGTGGTTTTCGATAACTTTCTGTTTGGAGTCGGAGATGAGTTTTGCTACGGAGTGCTAGATAAATGTCTTCACTTTTTTTTCTTCCATCCTTTGTAACTTTATCGCGCATTTTCCATTTTGGACTGGGAAAGGGTTAGGTTTCGCCTTAAGATGACGGCAGTAGATTAATTATATTAGTTCTACAAAAATGGGATATTACAGAGTATTTTGGAGATGACTTTGAGATAAATGGATGCAATGGGTTGCTGCTTTTCTATGATAGATATATGGAATATATATTTGTTCTTTTCTGTTCCACGCTCTCTTGTTCCTCCCTCCTAAGATTTTACTGTTCATGTTGGAAAATGTATGATAGCAAGTTTTCTCTTTAAATAATTTTTACCACCCCGCCCCATTCCTCTAAAGAGAAGGCGGATTTTTGGTTACTACAATAGTTTTATAAATAAAATATTTAAGCTGTGAAAATAATTTGTTGTTGTTGTTATTATTATATCGCTCACCCGCAAGAAAAGTTTCACTACTCGAAAAAATTCATTTTGTGTTTTATTTCACTACTAGATCTGTCATAGGTAGGTCTTGCTACACAAACAGTTTCATAAGTGTATGTATGCGGAAAATAACTTAATTATGCCATATGTCCATTTATGACCGCAGAAGACGGGTGGATTGCTTGGTGAGGTAAAATTACCCAACTCTCCAAAACCTCATCCAACGTTTTTTTTTTTAAGGGTTTTATGGATTTAAGCGTTTTTTATGTTCGTAAAATCAAGCAAATTTTCTCCTGTAAAATTTACTTTTATTGAGATGTGCCACTTTTCTTCCGGATGAGCGATACATAAATTTATGTTTTGATTTTGTGACTTAAAAATAACACTTTTTTTGATAATTTCTCTTAAAATGTCACGTTTGAACTTAATCGAAAACACTAGGTTGTATTTGTTTTGATGTTATTTTTCTTTTTAAATATATCCATTGAAATCTCCTCTATTTCTTATTTATTTATTTATTTTTTTATTTCTCCCATTTCTTCCTTACTGTTCAAGGAGGCTAGCAAATTTAAATGTAATTTTTTAAAACCTTTTATTTTTAATGAGAATGTCACCTTTAATTTGCTTGTCAGAATTGTTTTATTAAGAATCACGTACTAATGATACATAATACGTACAAATTTAGACTTTATATCGCTGAATGGCTGCGCATAAAATATATTCTGCAAATGGGGTATTTTAGAGATTACACCAAGATAAATATAAAGTTTACCAATACCGACATCTTATGACCATTTGTGGAGTTATCTTTATATACAGAAGTACGAAATTTTGAAACTTTATTATTCAAGTACTTAAGAATCGAAAACCCTTTCGTTTTTTTATGTAACAAACAGTGACCTTTAATAAAACTTTCATAAGTTTTCAAGGCATTACACTTAGAAAGAAGGCATCATTTGGCAGCAATTCTTTATAACTCAAGAAATAATGCATTTATAAGGAAAAAAAAAAAAACAAAAAAAAAAAAAAAAAAAAAAAAG
>OZ025292.1:177566350-177610350 GCA_964019185.1 Maratus speculifer | reverse complement strand
GTTGTTGTTGAGAACAGCTTTAAATGAAAGACAAGGTAAGATGTTTTCGGTAACTTTTCTATTGGGTTCTGAAATAAGTTTTGCTTCAGAGTATTAAGTAAATGTCTTACGTTTTTTCATATCGCTATAACTTTATCAGTTATTTTGAATTTTCAACTTGTGCCCACAATTTTCAATTTTTTGTCATACAAAAGGATATTTTAAATTGGTGTTTTAAAAATGTATAGATAACTAACAGCTTTCGCCCTCTACGCCGGTCGATTTCTTTAAAAGAATCTTGAATCAAACGAAATGCATCTAGAAAAGATTTAAAAAAAGTTACCTAATCAAACAGCCGTAATTGTTGTCTTATTCGTATAATCTCAAATTATCCTGTTTAAAATCAATGTTGGTGACACACTAGCTCTTAAATCATCATGTTTAACTATTTTTTTTGTAGAATTGCTTTCTTGAATTTTGCGTTTCTACCTAAAATTGCTGCAGAAATATAGCAAAATGTCCTAAAAGTACAACCACCCCATTAAACCCTTTTAGATGGGAATTTCTAAAATAAATAAAATACATCTTTAAGATTGTTTCAGTAGATTAATTATTCTCAAGTTCATGCTTCTATTTAAAACGGGTATGGTGGAATAATCTAAAAGTTTCCTATTTCCCGTGAATCCTTTTAGAAGGGAAAGGAGAATTTATAAAATTAATGAAATAAATTTTTAATATTTTTTAAAAAGCTTTTATCGTGAAATTTTACACTTCTAAATAAAATTGCTGCTAGGATATGGCTAAGGGTTAGACAATTGTCGGAAATTTACCAATCGAAAATAACGTCATCGTAATAAACACAATCGATACTGTCATTCGTTGCTTCAGGAAATCTACAATCGAGATGTTCTACCCACAAACGTGTATAAGAATCACTGTTTTTAGATGCTTATGAAGTTGATTTTATTAAATACATGGAAACTAAAAACTGAAAACAGAAAAAAAAAATGGAGGCTATAAAGGCGTCACATTAGTGAAAATGCCATATGACGGCATCTTTGGTTACAAAAAGTAAATAAAAAAGATGCGAGTAAGTATAAAAAGATGAGGGAGTTTAAGTATCATAAATTGGAACTGTTTGTCTATCAGCAGCAAAATAGTCAAAGAAATAAGAATTAGATATACCTCTTGTTGCAAAAACGGAAACTAAAAGTATGGTGAATGGGATGAATATTTTTTATTGAAATTTTTCTACGTCATTTTAAAGAGTTCCGTAATTTTCCCAATATAAGAAGACCTTTTGTTAGTTTTATCTTCTGTTAAAAGACCTGCACGTTAAACGTACCTTCTAGGAGGTGAATAAGTGGTCACATGGTGTACCAAAGATATATCACATGATGTGTATTCGACTGGATTTAGGAAAATGCCCCCTCCCCGAGAGGTAAAATTGAGGGGAGGAGCTGGGAAGTTGTATAACATGAAATAGTATTCACTGAGCTTTCCAATGATATGTCACACGAGGGATGTCATCAAAAGGAAAAGTGCACCCCAGCGTCCAACTATCGTGTCCTCCGGAAAATGTCCCCCACTCTTTCTCTTTTTAAAAAATTTTCATACATTATAAATAATAGTAGTTATAGGAGGGGTCTAAAAAAAAATTCGAATTAAAATGATAAAAACACTGCGATTTCAAAAAAGTTAGAAAATTACCCCTGTCCGGGGGACCAAAATAGAAGGAGAGAAGAATGATCTATAATCTGAAAGTGTGGTTTGAGGGATATAAGATGATATATTACATGACTGGTCAAAAAATGTTTGAAATTTTTTAACCTCCACTTTAGACCCTGTCAAGGGCGGAAATTTTTAAATCGCTGAAACGTGTGTTTAATTTTTTTCTACAATTGCAAACTTCTATCTAAAACGACTGCTGAAATGTGCCAAATATTCTAAATTTTTGGCCTCTTTTTAACCCCACTTTTGGGGGGAGGATTTGTAAAATTGCTAAAATACGTGTTTGTCGGACGCTCCTCTCAGTCCACCAAACTTAGAAGAATGTCCTAGGTAGTTTAAGCTGCCACCACCGATATTAATAGGTGATATCGGTCACCTGCTGTGAGGATTGGGTAAAATAACACTGACGCTGTTAATGAACTGAACTAACAGTTTATTTAAGATATAGATAGGTACACAAGAAACAATATTTACAACTATCTACAATTACAACTCGGATATAGATGATCCGGTTCAACATTAAATTAACTACACTAAACGTTGGTTGTGTACCGTTCAGCTTACACTTTCTTCCTCACACTCAACGCACGTTCGATACGCTTTATCAGAGATTATTGCAGAATCTCAATACACAAGGGTATTAGGCCTCACTTCTCGGCCTATAACACTATCCACCAGGACGCCTTGTCCCACGCTCAAAATATACACTATCCAACAGGACCACAAATCCTGAGCGACCTATCGGTCTCAACGCCAAGCGAGAACTGTCTCCAACCTCTCCGTCCAGAGTTGACCTTGTCAGAGATCTTCCTTCCCCCAGCAGGGCCTCTTAGAGTTCCTCCATTGGTTCAATTCCGCACTCCAACCTTGAGTCATGACATCTAACTGTTTACACATCACTCCAATAGCTAGATGACAGCTGAGGCACGCCCCGCGGCCATCACTTTCATTCATCAACGAGTGCGTCATCTGCACACCTGTGTCAACATCTGTCATTCGTTATTATAGAAAAGAAAGAAAGGTATTTCGAGCTTCACGGATACACAACCCACAATACATAAAATATTCAGATAAGGAAATGCCATTTATTTCTAATTCAGAGCAGAGGTTTTTCTAGGAACCTGACAGTGTTTAATTATTTTTTTAAATTTATATTCGGCAGTTTCAATCTCTTATCTATAATAGCTGCTGAGATATACCAAGATGTCTTGTAATTTTTGACCCTCCATTTAATCCCCTTAGAGTGGGAATTTTCAAAAATCCCGTCTTAGCGCATACGCTTACGTCATAAGAAATATATTTTTCTCAATTTTCATGCTTTTAGGTTTAGTAGTTTTTGCTGCACGTTGATTATCAGTCAGTCATGACTAACTATTTTATACATGTTTAGATTTCCACTGAAATATTGTAAATTTTTTAAATGGTTAAACTATCTTGCTATCTTAGTAAAATAAAAAGACAAACTAAAATTTTTATAGGTAATATTAAACATGACACATACCGACCAGCAATTTACCGCTAAAAGAATGTTTATGAAGACATTTAGAATGTACTTATTTTTAATAGTTTTTGTAGCGAATAGTAGAATTTCTATTTTCTTAGCAATGACAAACAATTTTGGTATTTTAGAATACATTGGGGGGAAAAAAGGATAGAATAAGGGTTTAAAGGTTAATTTTTCAGTATTTCACCTAATTATTATATTTTTTTTTCATTTGGTTACTGTTTTTTATTTCTTATTCGCCAAATCGCTGATATTGCTCAAAAGCCTGCGAGAACCCTGGGTAATTTATTTTAATTTTAAAGACATATCATCCATTTAAATAATGCTTAACCTCTTGTCTCATGATGCACTCTGTTCTTTCCTCTTTAATGATACTCGAACATCAATGCCATTTTGATATCAGAATGGTATGTTTCAATACATGACGTTAAATATAATGCGAATAATTTAAAAAACTTGCTCTGTAATTAAAACTGAAGGAGAATTGTTTTAGTAGTACTTAATCAATAATATTTATTACATTAATACTCAGTAGTGAAGAGATATCATTTCGCTTATGCGCATACGACTTGCATCTCGTACTTTAAGCTCGTACTTACATCACTTAAGCACATTTATTCAATTTTACGTATGGCTAACTTCTCACGATTTCATTATATATCAGTCCTATGTCTTCACTCAGTCAGAGAAAAAATCATACATATTTCTCGTTTAATAAAATTGACCGCTGCTTGAACAACTAAAACAATATGATTTTGCCGTTCATCTACCAAAAACTTGTGGCATCCATATCAAAGTCGTTTGAAGCTGTTTTGCGGATCAAAGGTGGCCAACACGTTATTAAGTAGGTGGTCATAATGTTTTGGCTCTTGGGTGTATGCGAAACAAATTTTCAAAAATCCATTACACCAAAAATTCCCAAATACTTTAGGAAAAATAACCGCTTTCAATAAAAAAAAAAGATACATATATGTACATATTTACTTGTTTTTTTAGAATATTAGCACAATCTGCAAAGAACGTAATTTATTTTAATTTGAAAGACATATAATCCATTTAGATAATGCCTAACCTCTTCACTTCCTTGATGTACTCTGTTCTTTCCTGTTTAATGATACTCGAACATCGATGTAATTTTGATCTCTCTCAGAAAGAATGTTTCAATACACTACATTAAGAATAATGCAAATAGATTAAAAATCTTGCTCTGAAATGAAACTGAAGAAGAAACAATTTAGTAATAATCAATAATATCTATTACATTAATATTCAGTAGTGAAGAGGTATCATTTCGCTTAAGTACATACAACTTACATCACGTACTTTAAGCTCGTACTTATACATGAGTTAGGGGCTGTACAAATATAACGTTATCAACTTTTGGAAATTTTGTCCCCCCCCCCCCCAATAATGTTATCAAATTGTAAAAAAAAAAAAAAAAAAAAAAAAAAAGAGCTTTAGGAATTCTTTTATTTTATTTTAAGTGCCTACAAAATTGATTATATTTATTTTTTGCATACTTTATTGATTCAAAATAAGAGAAGTCAATAAAATAGCATTTTATAAACGAAATAATTTTGTATCAAATAACACACACACAAAAAAAAGGTTACTATTTAAAAATATTTTATAATGGCTTTTTAATACATAATGTATTCAACAGCAACTAAATATCGTTGCACTTGCCCCGAACCGAGGAGAGGTGGTGGTGGTGATGGGTAAATTGAAATTCATATCTACAAAGCAAGAGGGCAAGATTCTTTCTATTTCTTTTTATTTATTAGTAAACACAAACTTCATTTCAACTAGATTGCACATTCGGTTTTTCGAACCGTGATTATGCATGCATTGCATATGTATGTGAAGAAGAATAGTAAGGTCAAACGTTCGGGCAGTCGACATTATAGAATTAAATAATTTCATTATAATTTAGTGACTCTAATAATGACTTTTGTATTTTTATAAAAATAGATAACCGACTAAAAAAAATACTATTTCGAACCAAAGACCCTGCTACAAATAGAAAGCGAAAATTTTGATTGAGTCAAAAATGATATGAATATCAAAAGACACCCTTTTCTCCCAAGCGATATCTTACGATATCATGTGTCAGATCCTTCTCCCTCCCTAAAATGATAACGTTATACATGCACAGCCCCTTACATTAATACTCAGTAACGAAGAGGTATCATTTCGCTTAAGTATATACAACTTACATCTCGTACTTTAAGCTCGTACTTACACCACTTAAGCACATTTATCCAATTTTACGTATGGCTAACTTCTGACGATTTCATTATATATCAGACCTATGTCTTCCTTCACTCAGTCAGAGAAAAAGTCATGTATATTTCTCGTTTAATAAAATTCTTTAAAAAGATTTCAGTGCCTTCGGGATGGCATTTTCTTGCATGTAATACCACAGTGTTTAGTCAGTTGGAAAATGTAAAATGCCGTAATAATTATGATTTGCATATGGATTTCAGAAAAAGATTGTACTATCAAAGCACTGTAGGTTACATTGAAGAAATGTGACATTTACTTTGAAGGTATATTTTTAAACGGCTCATCTTAATTTCATGTAATTAGATACGGTTCTGAACATTACACGAAAATCTACTGTAATAATACACTATTAAACGGGAGAATTGAAAAAAAAAAATTCTTACGTTTAATAAATAGGAATGCTTATTTTAAATGTAGATAATTAAATTTCGTTAATATTTTTAATTCCCATCTGTATGGGGTAAATTAAATATATATTAAATTTTTATTATAAATTTCATGTTAAGAAAATGTTATTTAAGATTAGTAAAATATTTAATGCCTTATGTGTAGATTTTGTGCCCATTATCTATTTAATACATTCCATCATTATCAAGGGGTAGGTTACAATTTTCTCGCATGTAATATCGCAGTGTTTAGTCACTTGGAAAATGTATTGTCGTAATGATTATTATTTACATATGGATTTCAAGAAAGATTGTCATATCACGCATTGTAGGCTACATTGGAAAAAAATGTGACATTTGGTTTGAACGTCAATTTTTTTTTTTAAACAACTTATCTGAGTTTTGTGTAATTAGATACAGTTTAATTACTTTTCACGAACATCCAATGTAATAATTGAATATTTAACAATAAAAGTGAAGGCAAATTTCGATGTTTCAGTCAATGGGAATGATTACTTTAAATCTGTTGTGTACAATTCTATGGAATAAAACTATGCTGCATAACACCGTATAAAAAATGTGATTAGTAGAAATCAATTGGTAATATAACTATACTTAAATTAGTTTAACTACACTTAAATTTTGTTTAAGGAGCTATCTCTACTTTATATACATATATATATATATATATATTGTACAAAACATAAAATTTTACAATACTAATTATACTTCAGAATGTACCAGCATTGCAATCTGTTTTACAACGATTAAAAATGAATTTAACATTCGAAACCTGTATCAATTCTAAACTATTTTGCTAAATAACTTTCCATTCAGTATCCATAGATAAAATATACCAGAGAATGTAAGTATGATTTCAAAATAAAGTGTTGGCATTTAAAATTTTCAAGATTATAACAATTTTTATAGGTAGACGACCCTTAACCAAAATTAACATATACCTGCATTAATATCTGCATTAATTAGCAGAAATTGTTACTAATCGATTGTTAAAAACGCATTTTTATTACAGGATTAGCTTCAGAAGTAGTAAGATCTGAATTTGTTTTTTATTTTTTCTAAAACTGTGTACATATATCTTTTTTTTTTTTTTTTTTTTTTTTTTTTTTTTTTTCGGAGAGGGGGGGCAGGGGGTAAGTCTAATATTTCGTGTATTAATTAAAATTAACCAAATACCACTAAATACATATTTTTTTTTTTTTTTTAATAAAAAGTTGCATTCAACAGCAGATCTATCCAAAAGGTTCTGTCTCTTCTGCAAAAACATTTTTCTTAATTTTCTTTGATGTACCACGAAACTTTTTCATAAATAAGCGGTGATTTTTGCATAAGTTCGTAAATTTTTACGATCAAAATCTACTGATAGATATTTTCTGAAACGTTATGCATCATGAAACGTTGAAATTTATCGCCCGAAAAGATTAATTTTTCATTGTATTATTTTGAGAGATGTAAATAATTAATTTAAAAAGTATTCACCACCACGATTCTAAGGGATGAATAAACTGTAAAGAGGCTGTGCATATATAACGTTATCATTTTAGAGGAGAGGGGGGGGGGGCATCTGGCACATGATATCGTAAGATATCTCAAGGAGGAGGGAAGGTTTGTCTCTTGATATCGATATCAATTTTGATGCAATCATTTTTTTCTCTTTTTATTTCTAACATGGTCTTTATTCAAAATAGTATGTTAACGTTTTTTAGTTTATCGATTTTTAAGAAAATGCAAAGTTATCCTTAAAATCACTAAATTATTATAAAATTATTTAATTCTAAAATATCGAATGCCTCAACATTTGACATTACTAATCTTCTTCATATGTTTATAAATATATAATCATGGTTCCAAAAACCATTTGTGAATTATATTTGAAATAAAGTGTTTGTTTAGTAATAAATAAAAAAAGAGAATGAATGTTGTCCATTTGTTTTATTGATAAGAATGTCTGTCTACCCCTTACTCCTCCTCCGTTCGGAAGAAGTGCAACAAGACATATTTACTTTGAATGCATCGTGTAACAAAAAGCTATAATAAAGTACTTTTAAATAGTAACTAAACTATTTCTTTTCAGTGTTATTTGATATAAAGTAATATTTTATTGATTTCTATTAATTTGAATCAATAAAGTATGCGAAAAATAAATATAACCAGTTTTATATGCTCTAAACAAAATAAATAAATTCTAAAGATAAAAAAAAATTTCAAACTTTGGTAACGATATCATGGCGGGGGGGAGGGGGGGAAGTCGAGGGATGATAACGTTTGGTATCGAAAAGCGGAGGGGAGATCAAAATTACCAAAAGTTGATAATGTTATATTTGCACATCCCCAAATCTTTATTTTACACAATAAAGGTGAGTTAAAGATATAATTAAGGACACTACTGATATAAAATTATGCAAAGCTGTGAATGGGAAACTTTTGTAAATATATAGAGGACAGTTGCACCATAAAATTTAACTAATAAGAGTGTATTTATTAAAATACAACACATTGCTCAGTGGTGCACAAAACAAGTATTTTAATATACATTAGTACAATTAAAATAAAATAAAACTATCAACGTTTCGCGCCGTCTTCTGCGGGCGTCTTCGGGAAAATATGATAACGGAAGGACTAAATTTGCATCTTGATCGAGAGATAATGTTTCTAATAAATTAAAATCTAAATGAATTAAAAGTTTAAAAATGTTGCCACTTACACGTGAGTAAAAATTAAAATATTTCAACGAAATAAAATTTTTTCATAAAATATTAAAATTTTATTTCGTTGCAATATTTTAATTTTTACTTACGTGTAAGTGGCAACATTTTAAAACTTTTAATTCATTTAGATTTTAATTTATTAGAAACATTATCTCTCGATCAAGATGCAAACATAGTCCTTCCGTTATCATATTTTCCTGAAGACCCCCGCAGAAGACGGCGCGAAACGTTGATAGTTTTATTTTATTTTAATTGTACAAATGTATATTAAAATTCTTGTTTTGTGCACCACTGAGCAATGTGTTGTATTTTAATAAATACATTCTTATTAGGGAAACTTTTGTTTATGGACAGTGGGCAGTGTATCTAGAAATTTCACCAAGTGTGCGTTTGCAATTCACAAACTAAGTCGACTAAAGACGAGATTTTGAATGCATTGTTATAACAAACCAATTCAATAATTAACGAAATAATCTAAATCATAATAAAATAGAAAAATTTCACAGAATTGTTCATAACTATAAAATTAAGTATTAATTTGAATTTTTATTTTCTGAAGGATTTTTGAAGAATATGTCTCAACGACGCAATAGGTTATTTCAGCGATCAAACCAAAGATTATTAGGATGAGTGAAGCGAATCCTCTACTAGGCCACTCAAGTTACATTTTGTCGTACACTTTATAAAAAAAACTATTTAGTATTTTGAATTGAAATTAAACATAAGAATAAAATATGATTTGTAGATTTGCAAAATGTTTTCATTTTTACAGAATAACCTTTAAAAAATATTATTTTAATAACAAATTTATTCTACATGTTCTTCTATTATGGACACATTTTTGCAAATAAAAATTGAACGTGTATTTTTTTATTTTCAGAAGGAAAATAAACCATGGGGTTAGTAATTATAGACAGAATCATGATTAATTAATCAAATAAAATATATTTTCATTATTCCGCCAAAATCGTTTGCAAATAAAAAATTGAAATCGTATCTTTTTATTTTAAGAAGGAAAATAAACCATGGGGTTAGTAATTATAGATAGAATCATGATTAATATTTTTTAATAAAATTTTTATTTTACTTAAGAAAGATGTTATAATAATTAAAAGTAAAATAATGTCATTTATTTTTAATTATTATAACACCTTTCTTAAGTAAAATAAAATTTTTAGTACAATGTTTATATAAAAGGTGAATCTTTTAAAATCTGGTGATTTAAAAAATCTATTGGATTTAATAAACTTTTTATCATGATTAATATATTAAATAAAATATATTTTCATTATTCTGCCAAAATTATTTACGTAGTTTATACTTACGGATTTTAAAAGAATTATATTATGATTTATTTATTTAGGTATTTACATTGGTAAGGTGGCAACAAAAGAATCGTTAACAAGTAAAATTAATTCTTATATTTGGTATTTAAAGTGAATATTTAGTTAAGTTTGGTAAGTTTCTTAAGTTCGAAATGAAAGCTTGAAGAATAATTGAGATTGAAGAATAATTTAAGAATATTTTAATTGATTGAAAAATAATTTAACTGTACCAAATTAAATATATTAACCACGTTTATAAATAATTTCTGGAATGGATTAGTAATTTAAAAATGCCGAGAAAAAGAACACTTACTGGCCGGAACGAACGCGAACCTGATTTAGCTTCAAGGCAAGAGGCTAGACATCAGCATTCGAAACTATTTTTATTTATACCAGCCTTACATCATAAATAAAAAATTCCGAGGAAATTCTTAGTTATTTGGCTGAATTTACATTTCTAAAATTTAAATGCGTCATAACATGAGATAACGTTTTTGCTTAATAAAGATGCAAAAATAATATTAAAAAAAATAATGTTACTTTCAAATATCTATCTTATGAAATAATGCTTCGCGAATCCAAACAAAGCACGACTTTTGCTAGTTATCTATATAAAAGACCTGGCTGTTTTTTTAGTCATCAACCCTGAGTTTTCTACTGGCCCGATTTTGATAGTTATTTTTTTAAATGAAAGCTGTTTATGCGTAGATGTGCCCATTCTGGATAATTTTTAATTTATTTCCATTTTTATATTTTATTTTTAATTTTAAAAGTTTTTTCGTGACATTTCTTTAAAACACTGGCAAAAGGTTAAGCTTTTCTCACTATAATAAAAATTTATTTTGGTTTATTACTTTCCACCAATCAGGAGCTTGATCTCATCGGTAAATGTGTAATTGCATTTCAAAAAAAAAAAAAAAAAAAAAAAAAAAATTTCGTAAAATTTAATCCTAATAAAATGAATGCACATAATTATGTACTAATCGCCGTAGAAAACACAGATTATTTACTGAGTAATATTATTAAGTATTATGTAAATAAAATAATAGAAAATAAACTTTAATAAAATATAATGCATAAAGCGAAATTTTGTCGATGAAGAAAATGTCATCATTCAGAAACCAGATAAATTTCTTCTATGTACATACATTGTTATAGCTGTGTCAGTGATGATGTCATATTCACTGACTTTTATTCCTGCATCTAAATGTACTAAATTTTTATTTATTTAAAGGTCCGTGGTGTGCACAAGATAAACTATTTCTAGAAATTGCGCCATTTCTATTTAATTATAATAAATATTTTATGAAACTAAAGAATTTTTAAATAACTGCATAAATAACGCTTTTATTTCGGAAAAGATGAGTGTTTCTGATGGTGTAAATAATGCCATATTAGAAAAGAAAAAAAAAAAAAACCTGTGATATGCCGGTATTACGATATTTCTATTTTGCATAATATCAAAAATTAATTAAAATCATTTCGTTGTATTAAGTTATTATTTAAAATAAAAAATATATAAAATGCTTTATGCATATCAACAACAAACACAAAAATTTTATTCTTTTTAATAACAAAATATCGTTTTTCTTTTCGCTGCCATAACAATAAAATTAATTTTGACAAGTTCATGGAGGCTACAAACCAATAAATAAATAAAATTTATTTCAAGTGCTGTAAATGTGTAATTGGGTTGGTTATGCAGTTTAGCAACTCCCTATTTCTGTTATAATTAAAATGTTCTATTGATATTATAATTATTGTACAGTTGCCAAACGATATTTAAACGGAGAAAAAATAAACTATGCAGATATTTTTGAATTCGTTTTCTGAGTTATTATATTAACTTCCTAAATAATTTGGCATTTAAATAATGTGTAAGGTTTAGAAAAAACATTAAAAAAGATTTGTAGCTAAAGTTAAATCCAACATAATAACTTATGAGTTGTTTTCCTTATTTTTTGTTATTTTCTGAAGTTTGTGTTTTTTTCATCATGAAAAGTTATGTTATACCTACTTTAAGAACTGGCAATTGTTTATTTCGTCCAGTATCTCATTGTCTCTATATAAGACTGATATATATCATATCTAATATATTCTTTTCCGTTGAATTTTGACGGGTGCAGCCAGTAAGTGTTAATGGAGACTATGTTTTCATTAACCCATGTCCACGATATGAACGCATAAAAGTTCCTTATTAACTGACATGGAAATAAGCTTCTTCAGCGGCAGGTTAGGTCAAATTCTTTTATTCCCACACAAAAAAGTAAATAAATAACTGAATACATACCATGCAACCCTTTAATTACTATAGCTCGCTGAAATATCAAAAAGCGAGTTTGCCCTATACATAATCTATGCCATGATAAACTTGATTTTACGGAAGGGCGATCATGAACGTTTGTCCCACTGCCCTTGTGGGTTGAAACAAAACTTTTCTTCCGGTATTAAAATATAATCAAAAACAGCTTTCAGAACTGGACAGACCTCTCTCATCTTTTTTTATTCTTTTTTTCCCTTTATCTTTTCTTTGCATTCATGCATTCGCTATTAACTCTTTTCTTTATTCAAAATAGATATCGCTTTCGGCAGACGATGCTTGAAGATCAGGTCGAGTTGAAAGGTATAATTAACTGCAGGAGTGGTATGTCAAAATGGCGGTTCAAGATTATAGTAGTGTTTGCTTTGGATAAGGATAAGTGAATCTGTTTGATTAAGTTCGGTTATAAAATGCATTTGTCACTTAAGAAACTTTCTATGGTAATAAAATTAAGCTTTAATTAGTTGATAGGGATTTTTATATGGTAATAAAATTATGCTCTGATAAATGAATAACGAATTATATATATATATATATATATATATATATATATATATAATTAAGCTTTAATTAGTCGATAAAGAACGTTCTATGGCAATAAATTTATTCTTTATTTAGTATATAGCAAATAATCTTTGGTAATAAAATTATGTAGCAATCATCAATGAGCAATTTATTTATTTATTTATTTTATAAACAAGTCAGTTGCATATTATTTTGCATTGTCGGAAAACCTTTGTCTCGTTTATTATAGCAGTACCTTGATCATAAGAATTCCCTGTTGTTATGATTGCTGTGTTGTGTTTAAAAATCATACATTTTCTTATTAGTCACTATTAGGTTCATATTTTGATAAAGTAAACACAAGATAGTTATGTCTGTTGTCTGTTGTATTGAAAGTTGCACGTATGAATGCAAGAATATAAGGTGTATGTAAATATGCAAAATTTACATTCATGAATGTAACATACGCATGAATATAAGCTAATAAATAAACAAATGTCGCACGCAATTGTGAGGTAATGTAAAGTTTGCAATACCGAGCCTGAAGCAAACTGTAAAATTGCATTTATTGATACTTATCTGTTCGGTGCGCAAATGCAACAAGACAATAAGAAGCCGTTACTATTATTATTATTATTATTATTATTATTATTATTATTATTATTATTATTATTATTATTATTATTATTATTATTATTATTATTATTATTATTATTATTATTAATTTGTTCACAGTGGTCAGAAACAGATTAAAGCATGGAATGAAACGAACAGGAAAAAATATGTATTTTTAATGTTTTATACTTATTAGTATTGTTATTAATTTTTTCCATAATTTTATATATACGATTTTAGTTTGTAAGTTTAGCTAAAATTAAATGACCATTAAAAACTGTTAAAAATCTCAATTTTGATACAATTTTTAATATTAATAAACATTATAATATATAAAATTATAATTCAAAGAGCGTTTCTATTTTAAAAGTAATAATTTAAAATTTTTTAATAATTTAAAATAAATATTACTGATTTAATGGTTATAATAACAGGGAAATCGCTTATAAATTCCAAAGGTTTCAATTTCAATAAGTGTAATCATCTTTATATTGGACACTGTTAGAAATATCATTTGACATTCTTGGAATCAATTTTGATAATTGTGATGAGTTTGTAGCTGAATCATTATTTGGTTATAGCATTCTCAAGGTATTGCAACGCATGAATTTTTTCTAGCTGACATTTACATAATAAAAGTACGTTGTTATACTGCATCCATTTTTTAAATAATATTCATGCCAAGCGATTGAGGTGGCCAATAAACAATGGGAGATTGTTATCACTGAACCACTTTCAATAACTTTTGCGATATGGCATGATTCAACATCTTTTTGGCAAATGATATTTTTTACCTCCTTAAAGCCATCATACGCAAAATTTTTTATTTCTCAGAAAGGTATTTACTTTTCAATTAATCACTTAAAAGCAATAACTAAGATAGTTTTCCACTTAGAATAATTGCATTAAAATTAATACAGCGTACAATAATTCTTGGAATTCAATTACCAGCGATTTATTTTGTTGAGCTGATTTGGCTATCAGACCAGATGTCATATTCAAAAAGACGCTCTATGTGAGAAAAAATATGACAATTTGTCCAGGATAGCTCAATTGGTAGCTTATGCCAAAGGTTCCTCTTTCGAATCATTCCCAGACACTTTTTTATACAATTTGAAAATTAGTAATTTATTTACCAATTATAATAATTGTGTTAAAAATAATGTTCTGCAAATTAATTTTACTTTTAGCCAACAAAGCACGGAAGCTATCACCAATTTTACTTTGTTGTGACTTCTCCAATGCAATATCATCTAAATCCTCCACAAATCCCGCATTATTAATCAAAAAATTAACGGTTTTTCATCCACTTGAAGGTAAATATTGAAAGTGGCATGATTTCAGAAATAATCGATATATCGCACGGAGCAGTTAAAGTAAAAGAGGTTCAATCATGGCTCATGGCTTAGGGAATTGTGATTGTGTTGGATCAAATTAATGTTAAGGGTGTTCTTAAATCAAAAAGGACAACTTTATGACATAAGTTTTAATTTAATTTTACTCAGAAATGCTTGAAACTAACAGGTATTGTTGTTCAGAAAGTACAATCGTACTTATTTTTCTGTTTTTTTACAAACGCAATAGATACTTTAGAAAATAGTGTCTAACTCGTCGTTTTGAACTTATTATCTCCGCAAAAGTATAATAATCACTCAAACAGAATTGAAAAACGTGTTTTTCATGTGATCGCAGATGGCTCTAAATCAATAGGTAAATTTATTAATCAAAAAATGGAAAACGCAGTGGAATTCCAAATCGTTTCCATAGTCAGGCTTTCCAATTTTATATCTTTCTGTTAAAAAGGAATTTGTAAATGTGTCAAAACGTTTTGCGCTTTTTGAGCTGAGCACTTGAGAATATCTTTAATAAAGTTACCTATTTTGATGTCTTACTCTTCGAAATCACTTTCTGGTTTTAAAAAAATATCGATTTTTTTTTCTTTGCTAAATTGAGAAGTGACAATAAGCGTCAAAGAAGCATTTTTCCATATCATGAAATGATGCGAGTATAGTAATAAATATGTTATATATAAAGTACCTCGTGCTTTGCGTATTTTTTGTATTCTTTTTTTTTAATACAGGAGTTTCAATGTATAATTAAATTTGACACTTAGAATTCAATTTTACTTTTTATTTTTCTCTTATTGTTGCTGTTTGTATGTCTATATTTGTAGAAAATAGTATTTTAAGTTTGTAAATTTCTGTAAACATTGAAAAATTTCTATAAAAATACTACCAAAGTTCGTTAATCTAGCAGCTGACCATACGCAATAAACAAGACACATGCTATTGCTACATACAAATAATATTTATTCCGCAGAAGGCACCATAAACATGGAACGATATAATAAAGTTCAAATACATAGACCTTGCATTTTGGATCTTTCTTTGCTTTTCCGGTTTTAGCACAAAGCAGAACTAGAAAACAGATGTTTTTCTTGCATTATGGTTAAACTCACTCACAAATATAAATTTATTTTTAATTTTGTCCTATCAAAAAAAAAAAAAAAAAAAAAAAAAAAAAAAAAAAAAAAAAAGCAAAAATTTTATAAATAGACATGTAAAAATTTTTGTATGATACATCTGCTAGCAAAATACTCTTTCAAGTCATCAATGATAACTTCATAGAAGTCTTTCTCCAGAAAATCATGTTCTGATTCAAAAATAGAAACGCTTTCTTTTTGAAATTGACAAGCGTTACTAAATAGCTGCCTATCATAAGGTAACGCTAGAGTCCGAAGTCAGTATGATATTGTTGCTACCTTTTTAAGAATATTATTTAAAGATGTTTTTCATTCAAAAAATACCTAAACACCTAACTTATTGTTGTTAAGTTTGTTTATTGTCCAGAAATCAGTTTAGTTTTTTCCCCTTTCTTTCTTTCTTTTTTCCTTTTCTTTCTTTTTCTTTTTCTTTTCTTTTCTTTTTTTTTTTTTTTTATTTGCAATAATCAATATATTTTTTTTTTAATTTTTGCAAATCAACTCGAATTTATTAGAGGATTATAATTTACAACTACAAACAAACTTTCAAAACATCCTTCTTTTATTGCATTTTCTAAAAATTCAATTAATAAATAATAAAGAAAATTCAGTTACACTTTAGAGTCGATCTATGATAAAAACTCTTCTTATCATACCTAAGTCGTAACTTGAATGTTTAAACATGATTATCTAAAAATTATATTTTTAGCAATTGCCGAGAAATAATTTTTTTAAAGAGAAAAATAGTCAAAATTATGTCAAAAACTGACATTTGCGCAAACCATGACACTAAAAAATAAAACAACATTTTGACATTTTCTAAATTGTATAATAAACAGAATAACTTTCTCTAGGACTTATACTACACATATTATAATCGCATCTCTGTCTCAGATGATATATCAGTTAAAGTACTAATGTAAAGAAAAATTCGTAAAATTTGTCTCAAGTTTGTCATTTATATTACTGTAAATACAAAACTATTTAACATAGTATCACGAGTGTAGCCTATTCCTTCAAAAGACATTTATAAAAGAATGCGAACTGTAAAAATCCGAAAATCTTCATTTTGCGAAAGAGCTAAAAATATTTTTTAAAGATAATTAAAAACATGTACTAACTGTAACTGCAGAATTTAATAGATACAAGAATTGATTTTAATATTTCTGCATAAATGAAAAATCGGTATTTTGTTTGAAAATTACGTTTTAAAGGTGTTTGGATACCTTAATCTTTTACTGCCTGAAATAAATAAATTTATGTATCGGTTTAATAATGAGAAAATTAGTAAAATAATAAATTTCAAAATTTCAGCTAAAATTTTATATATTATGGTGTAAGTCATATGTACACAATTAGGGTTATAAAATATTGTATTGCTATATTTTGAAACTAAATGATCTTAAATTATTTAATTTTATCAGCGTAACACTCTGCAACTTTTTTTATATTAATATTTTTAAGTGTTCGGAAAAAAAAAATAATGAAAGTAAATCTTACCTTAATTAGCCTGATCGAAATTTCTTTTGTTTCCAAAGGAGAAATACTAAATTTTTTTCTAGTGCAGCCATCTGACATGAACAGAGTAAGTGTCATTCTTTTCTTTGGATTATTCCTGTTCAGGGGTAACGATCATATAGGCTAAATTCTTGGCACATGTAGGGTCCGACTTATGCAGGGGCATGCGGAGCAATTCTCCCGGGACCCTCATGACTTAAGGGACCTTCATGAGAGCAATTAGGATTTCAATTTTTTGATTTTGGTTTGAAAATTTTTTATGTTAGGATAGTTTCAATTTCAGAACCGGTTCAAGCCGGTTCCAAAAATTAAAATATAGTTTTGAAAAAATCGAAAAAGTAAAAATTAGATTTGAAACTAGCCATCCTTAGCAATCCTATGTAAAAAAAAATCGTTCAAAAACATTAAAATTTAATCAAGGTATTTGAAAATAACGCCCTCAGATTTAACATTATCATCCGGGTCTTTTTGAGTGATTAGTGTGGGTTCTTAAATTAAGTTCGCATAAAAGGAAAAGGAAAATTCAATTCAATCCTTTTCAAAGGAAAATTGCATTGGAATTATCACAATTGTATAATTACCGCTAACTTGATGCAATTATGTTTATTCGTAGAGTTTAAGATTTTATATTTTGAAAACACATACCCAATTTTTTAAAAATAAATCGAATTAATGTTATTTGCCACAGTCAGCACATTTTATTCATAGATATTTTAGGATCAAAATGTATTCTTGTCATAATGTAGAGGTTGAGCAATACAATAAATGCAAAATATATAATATGAACTTTAAAATGTTCAGGTTAACTTAAAAGGCTATTAAAATAATCAAATATAGATGTTAACAGTGAATTTTATTTAAACCATCTTTAAAATCAATCATAAAAATTTTTTCTGAGGAAGAGCCTGATTAAGGCTTGAAAGTAGAGATCTGCGCTGTCCAATTTAATTGATGGCATTCGGGCCGAGTCGGGCTCGGGACTTTTTTCTGGAGACTCGGGCCGGGCGAGACCGTGTCGCTAATCTTTTCGTGCCGGGCCGGGCTCGGGCCTTACTCTTTTTTGGAGTATCGGGCCGGCCTAACTTATTTTTTCCGTACGAAGTCGGGACTGATTTCATTCTTCCTAGTCTTCAAGGGCCAAAATAATCAGTTCTAACTGAACATGACCAAGACGACTCGGCCAGGATGACATGGCTCGACGTAGCCAAGCCATTATTCTACAATTAAACATTAGAATTTTTCCTTTTTGAAGAATCGTAGATTCCTACACTGTAAAAAAAAATTCAAGAGGTTACTAAAAATTTTTTAGTAAATTTGTATTCCACAGAATTTTTTAGTAACCATTACAAACTTTTTTTTTGCAAGTGAAACAAACATTTCTTTTGCAAACTGAACAAAAGAATTTTTGTATAACTAAGTTAAAACTTTTTAGTATGAGCTACCAAGCAAATTTTAGTAATAGCTCCAAAATTATTTTTAGTAACCATTACGTGTGCTCGAAGGGCAGGAGCTTCATTCGAGCTGCATCCAGTGGGTAAAAAGACAGACTTCTGAAACGGAAGATTTTCGGCAAAGCCGCAATAGATGGCAGCACCAAACATTGCTACCTGCTCTATTTTGACATGTTTCTAAAGGGGAGGGGATGTTCAGAGATCATTACCATGGTAACTGCTGCGATAGGATTATCATAATCCCTTTATTTAACAAGTACTTACATTGCATACATTCGGTGCATATTTGGTGGCGACCAGCATCGAACCCAGGTACTTTCAGCCTGGAGTTGGGTGCTATGACCTCTAAGCTATCACGGCCACACCAAGTGAATTTTAGTAATAGCCATTAAAAATGTAAAAAATGTGTTTTTAACTCTATTCATTGCTAGCTTTTTTCTACTAATTCTTACAGATTCCTTGTAACCGAGTAAGATTACTAAAAATTTTTTAGTAATTACAAGGATCACTAAAATTTTTTTAGTAGATCGACCCTTTTTTATTACAGTGTAGGCTTATTTAAATATATCGGAAATATCTTATATCGTAATTTTTTTAAAACTGAAAACTGGAAATTTCTTTTAAACAGTTCATCTATGCAAAATGAATACAATAATAGCCGAGAAAAAAATATATTAAACATTTACACTTGCTAAAAATGGAATATTTTTTTTTTCTTTCCAATGCGATCCGTCTTAGAAGATTTCAGTTTTACCATGTACCATTTTTTAGATTTTTATGTCTCCATTACATGGAATATGAATTAATAATACTAATGATAACTAAAACATTTGCATACAGCAAGCAAAAGTTCATCAAAAGCATGTCGCAGCCTACGGCACCTCTGCATAAACAGAGACTATAAACATGAAAAAAAAAAAAAAATTACTAAGATAAGCTTTTTTTAAAAGCTTTTTCATCCAGAACTCTTCCGTAAGAATAAAGATCAATGTTCTGTAGAAATCCACACGGGCCGGGTCGTTAAATTTTCTCTACGGGCCAGGCCAGACTCGGGCCGAAATTTTAACTTTAATAATGACCCGGATCAATATTTTTTTTCGTTCGGGCCGGGCTGAATCTTTTTCTATCGGGCCGGGTTCGGACCTGGAAATTTCGGCTCGTGCAGATATCTACTTGAAAGTACTAAAGGGTTTTAAATAAAATTAATTATTAACATCTATATTTAATTATTTTAAGCAACCTGAACATTTTAAAGTTCATACAGTGGCGTAGCAAGCGGGGGGCGGAGAGGGCGGTCCTCCCCCGGTGTAACCCTCTATGAGGTGACACCCAATCTTTATTTTCATATGTATATATATATATATATATATGTGTGTGTGTGTGTGTATGTATAAGTATAATGTTATAAGATTTTGGAAAGGAGTTCTGGAATAAAATAAAATTTTTAGCGCACGACGCAACAGAGTTGGTTTTCTTTTCTTTGAGAATGTGAAATTTTATACAGAATGATTTATCTAAATAAGACATACACCAGAAAACAAAAAACCTATCTATCCAATGAGTGGGTAGCAAAAGAAAATTTTAAAAGGCAGAATTTTCTTCGACATATTGAAAGCATATTGATTTATGCAGATTATAAGTAATGAATCGAGTCATTTATTATAATAATGTAGAGTTGTGATTGAAAAAATATGCCGGATCGCAAGGGAGGGGGGTGGGGGGTGGGGTTACACCATGATAATTAGGGGTGACACCATTTTTACATCCGCCCCGGGTGTCACCCATCCTAGTTACGCCAGTGAGTTCATATTATATATTTTGTGATAAAAACAAAGCAAAAATTGCGTTCTGCCATATGTTTTTATTTTTATTTACAATAAATGCATTTTTTTTCGCATTTCAGTTTATAACTTCTTAACTAGCTGCTTTTCAGTCAAAAATCTGGCATTGAAAAATGTTTTCGAGATTCGACTGAGATGCTTATCAAAAAGCGTTCCTTTTTAATCGTAGAAAGGCCTGACAGGCGTTTCTAAAACGTTTTTTGTGTGTTTTGCTTTCAACCCTTCAACCATCAAACAAACCGGAAGAGTTTTTGCCTTGTGATATGAAATACGCTAACAGTTTGCTGCTTTTCTTAGTGGGTATATTTTAACTAATACGTATGGTTATCATCATAGAAGGCGGCAGCCTTCAAGTGACGCAGCTTTAAACCTACCATCGTCATAACGGTAGATGCGGAACTTCATATATACAGCTAACTCAACATCAAAGAAAATCGGAAAAGCCGCCTTCTAATAACTCAGCAAATATTGGTCAGAATGGTCCAATTTTTTTAATATAGTCTTATATTCCCAGTCTAATCCTATCCTATAATTTTTACATTTCTACGTGCCGTATATTTTTAGATCTCGATAACCATTTTAAAACTGTAATCGATGGTGTTTGTTCCTGATAATGAGATCTAGGAAACGGGCTGGGAGATTTTATTAAAACTTATATATAATATGAATCTCTTTAAGATAGAGGTAATAAGACTTGCCTTGTTTCTAGGAAAACTCTTGTTTGTTATATATTGGTCTTGGAAAATTGGACTATATTAGCTCGCGGATTACATGTTATTCTATGGGTTAGCAGACGGAGCCTGAGTGAAAAACCTTATGTACTTATGGTCACAGTTAAAACACCCGAATCGAAGCAATAAATGTTTTTTAAACTACAAAAACATCTTATCATGTGCTTTAAAACATTCAATAAATATATACTAAATCAAATTTCTATTTATTTTGCCTTTATTTTTCGCAAGAAGAAAATATTACGTTTCTTACATTGGATATTTTTGCATTTTGTGGAAAAAATATTTTGAATCCTTTTTTAAAATAGGAAAATATTTTTTAATTATACATATTCAATATACTTTCGACTTATGATTTTTTTTTTAAGTTTTCAAACAAAAATTATTTTAAATTATTTGTTGTTGGAAAGTCATGTATTCATACGCCTAGGGGCGCCACTTGTCTAGTTTTGTTTTGAATCCGAACCCGAACGCGGCAAGTTACATGGAGCATTTTTCATTCAGGTAGTATTATTCTTACATAATGTCCATTAAATTGATATAGAAAATGCACGAATTAAAAAATATAAACCAGACAAGATAGAATCATTAAGTAATTTTCAGGTTTTAATAATCCACATGTTGTTTCTTGTTACGCCAATTGAATCTCGCAATGTCAATATACAACGAATAAGCTCTGCAATAAAGTTAACCGGAGAATCTTGCAATGGATTAGTAATTAATACAGAATGTGTAACTTTGCAATAAAGTTTTTTGCTTGTATTTTTGAAGACTTATGGATTACAGTGTGGAGGCAGGATATATTCAAAATTTTACGAGAATGCCAGTTAAAAATCTGGACTGCATTTTGTTTTGTTGTCAGTAATTTTGGGTGAAATGCAGTTTATTCTCCTTCGCCAAGGAACTTTTTATGTGTATTGTTTGATAAACAAAAAATATATAGAGGTAAAATTGTTTATTTTTTTAATTTTTTCGCTGCTTGAGCAAAGAATAGGTTTGCATTAAACATAACTAATAAATGGAAACTTACTGGCTTGCTTAAAGTATTGTTTTTAAATACAGGGTACAAAATACATGAATTTTCTTAAATCCCAGTTTATTTTATTAAAATTTGTCATTTCATGAAAATAAAATTATTGCATATCTGTTATCTTTGAGTTTAAGTGTTAAAACACTTTTCAATGTTTGCATTTTAGCATGTTTTGCAGATAATACATTTTGTGAATTTCACAGAGTTGACTGTATTATACTCTATTATAAGCATTCATTATGATTTCTAGTACATTATTACATTCAAATTACTCTTTTTAAAAATGTAAACAAAAGATGAACACATTATATTTCTGCAATGTCTGGTTCCAAGTTACACACACTTGATGGACTTTACAATTTCTATATATTGCTTGTTTTAAACTTAAGTGAAATGTTGGCTAAAACATTTTCAGTTTCATAAATTATTTCAATTTGAAATATTTTAGTAATCGCTACTACTGTTATTCCGTCGACCAATTTCGCCAAATTATACATAATCACATATTTTTTTATTTTAAATAATGAAAAAACAAATAATTAGTAAAATATTAATAAAAAGTCGAAATAAAAATCAATGACATTTTAAATATACAAATTGTATTTGATGTCATTGAATGTGACATTCACAATCATCCATTATTGGAATTTAATCTTATAGTTTGGCGATAATTTTTTGGTCGACGGGATAACCTAGTAGTACCTAGTAATCTATAAAGCTAACAAGTAACATTTATACAACATTTCATTAACTCGATTCTTCTTAAGTAAATTTGAATAAACGACGGCAAAAATCCATTGCAAGATTCTCTGGTTAACTTTATTGCAGACTTTATTCATTGTATATTAAGACATTGCAAGATTGTATTGGCATAACAAGAAACATCCATGTGGATTATTAAAACCATGAAATATACGTAATGATTCTATCATGTCTGTTCAATGGTTTTCAATTTGTGCATTTTCTTTATCAATTCTATTCTAAATAAATTCTACCTGAATGAAAAATGCTAATAACGCGTTCTGATTAAAAAAAAAAAACTAGACAAGTGGCGCCTTCTTAATATGGAATATAATATAGTATGTATGAAAACTTATGAATTAGAGGGGGGAGGCAGGGTATATTCAAAATTTTATGAGAATGCCAGGTAAAAATCCTGTATTGTACTTTTTTTTGGTTTGTTGTCAAACTTTTTTCTCATGTCTATGAATAAATTACTCCTTGCACCAACATAAGATTTTGTTGTCAGTGGCACAGCCAAGGGGGTGTTTTTGTGAACTACATCCATGAATTGCTAAAAAAAAAAAGCAAATTGCATAAAAAATGGGAATTACGTCCACAAATTGCTTAATGTGAATTACGTCCATGAATCATGTAAAAAAGCGAGAATTATATTCATAAATTGTATGAAAAATGCAAATTACGTCTATGAATCGTGTAGTAAAACATAAATTATGTTCATAAATCGCTCAAACACGAATTTTGGCAGCAAAAAGCTGAAACGGAAATTACCTATATAAAACTCATAAAAATAGCGACTTGCATTCATAAATTGCATAAAAAATGTGAATTACGTTCATGAATCACTCAAAAAACGCAAATTACATCCATGAATTGCATAAAAACGTGAATTACGTTCATAAATCACTCAAAAAATGCGAATCACTTCCATGAATTGTGCAAAAAAACACGAATAACGTTCAGAAATTGCAAAAAATGTGAATTACGTCCAAGAATTGGTAAAAAAAAGTGAATTACATTCATAAATCCTATAAAAACACAAATAATGTCAATAAATCGATCAAGAAACGCAAATTTCGTCGATAAAAAGCTCAAAAGATGCATATTATGCCTACGAATCACATAAGTATAGCAAATTATGTCCATAAATCATGTAAAATGTAAATTACATTCATTAATCGCATAAAAATTGCTAAATTATGTCCATGAATCGCTCAAAAAAAGCAAATTGCATAAAAAAACATGAATTGGGTCCACAAATCACTCAAAACTTGAATTACGTCCATGAATTGTTTAAAAAAGTGAGGATTACGTTCAGAAATTGTATGAAAAACACAAATTATGTCTATGAATCGTGTAGTAAAATGGGAATTATGTTCATAAATTGCTCAAAAAACACGAATTTTGGCAGCAGAAAGCTGAAATGCAAATTAAGTTCATAAATCACTCAAAAAATGCGAATCACTTCCATGAATCGTGCAAAAAAATACTAATAACATTCATATATTACAAAAAATGCGAATTAGGTCCAGCAATTGGTAAAAAAAGCGAATTACATTCATAAATCCTATAAAAACACAAATAACGTCAGTAAATCGATCAAAGAACGCAAATTTCGTTGACAGAAAGTTCAAAAAATGCAAATTACGTCTACGAATTGCATAAATATAGCAAATTACATCCATAAATCATGTAAAATGTAAATTACATTCATTAATCGCATAAAAATTGTTAATTATGTCCATGAATCGCTCAAAAAAAGCGAATTGCATAAAAAACATGAATTGGGTCCACAAATCGCTCAAAACGTGAATTACGTCCTTGAATTGTTTAAAACAGTAAGAATTACGTTCAGAAATTGTATGAAAAACACAAATTGTGTCTATGAATCGTGTAGTAAAATGGGAATTATGTTCATAAATTGCTCAAAAAACATGAATTTTGGCAGCAGAAAGCTGAAATGCAAATTACGTCTATAAATCGCATAAAAATAGCAAATAGTGTTTTGCATTCATGAATTGCATAAAAAACGCGAATTACATTCATGAATCGCTCAAAAAACACATTACGTCCATGAATACATGAATTACATTCATAAATCACTCAAAAAATGCGAATCACTTCCATGAATCGTGCAAAAAAACACTAAGGACGTTCATAAATTACAAAAAATGCGAATTACGTCCAAGAATTGGTGAAAAAAAGCAAATTACATTCATAAATCCTATAAAAACACAAATAACGTCAATAAATCGATCAAAAAACGCAAATTTCGTCGATAGAAAGCTCAAAAGATGCAAATTATGTCTATGAATCGCATAAGTATAACAAATTATGTCCATAAATCATGTAAAATGTAAATTACATTCATTAATTGCATAAAAATTGCGAATTATGTCCATGAATCGCTCAAAAAAAGCAAATTGCATAAAAAACATGAATTGGGTCCACAAATCGCTCAAAACATGAATTACGTCCATGAATTGTTTAAAAAAGTGAGAATTACGTTCAGAAATTGTATGAAAAACACAAATTATGTCTATGAATCGTGTAGTAAAATGGGAATTATGTTCATAAATCGCTCAAAAGACACGAATTTTGGCAGCAGAAAGCTAAAATGCAAATTACGTCTATAAATCGCATAAAAATAGGGAATAGCATTTTGCATTCATGATTTGCATAAAAAACGCGAATTACATTCATGAATCGCTCAAAAAATGCAAATTACGTCCATGAATTGCATAAAAATATGAATTATGTTCATAAATCACTCAAAAAATGCGAATCACTTCCATGAATCATGCAAAAAAACACGAATAACATTCATAAATTGCAAAAAATGCGAATTACGTCCAAGAGTTGTGTAAAAAAAGCAAATTACATTCATAAATCCTATAAAAACACAAATAACGTCAATAAATTGATCAAAAAACACAAATTTCGTCGACAGAAAGCTGAAAAAACGTAAATTATGTCTATGAATTGCATAAAAATAGCAAATTATGTCCATAAATAATGTAAAATGTAAAGTGCATTCATTAATCGCATAAAAATTGCGAATTATGTTTATAAATTGCTCAAAAATGCAAATTACATTCATAAATCGCATAAAAAACACGAATTATGACCATGAATTGCGCAAAAAATGCGAATTACACCCAACATTAAATTAATTTGCAGAAAGTTTTTGGTTTTATACAAGTCTGCCAACAAGAACCTACAAGTTATCCTGAAACCCATTCTAAACCAACAAAAATTCAATGGAAAGATAAATTTGTCCAAGAAAGACAAAATAATTTCCATTGACATACATTGACCAGAATCGAAAAATTCCTATTGAAATCTATCCTATACACTCCAAAACCAGAAAGAAAAAAATCCCTCCAAGAGTAACTCAATCTATCTGCTGCAAAATAAAATACAGTAAAACCCCGATAATTCGGATTAATTGGGACCGGACCCAATCCGAATTATCGAAAATCCGGATTATCCGGAGAATTAGAAAATAAATGAAATAAAATATAACATACTAACAGAAAATCACCTTTATGTTAAACTTATTGAATATTTGCAGATAGTAATAATGTTTACTTTGCTTAATTATTCCGAAAGCATGTCAGAAAAAGTTTTTTTTTTTTTTTTTTTTAGAATACGACGATGAAACAACTTAACGTTATGGAAATTAGCCAATCGCTTCTCAAACTTGAAAAAAAAATGACTAAACCGATCCGAATTATCCGGAGATCCGGATTATCGGGGTCCGAATTAGCGGGGTTCTACTGTACATTGAAATGCAACTGAACAAGAACCTGAAAATTACATTTGAAATCAAACCGAAACCAGATTCAATCCCCCCCCCCCAAAAAAAAAAAAAAAAAAAAAAAAAAAAAAAAATCCAACCATACCTTGATTTGGGAAAGAAAACTTAATTTTTATAGATACGCTTGGTCAGAAATCTGGAAATTCCAATTAGTCTATGGGTTAGCAAACCTTAATTCGATCTGAAAAAAAAAAAAAAAAAAAAAAATTCTGACAATACACACTGACAAGCAGAGTTGTATAATATAGACGCACGCCATGTGCAGAAAATTTTATGAAGAAACAATTTTTATTTATTTATTTCGACAAAGAATTGCGTAAAAAAAAAAGGGTCTCTCAACAAAGAATCAGTAAAAAAACTAGGGATGCACCGAATATTCGGTATCTATTCGGTATTCGGCCATGTTACCGAATATTCGGTTAGGCCGAATATGAAACTATTCGGCCTGCCTAATATTCGGTATGGCCGAATATCAAAGTATTCGGCCGAATCCAATACTTAATAAAACCTTTTCGCTATTTCTACTTTTAACTGTCAATTTTTTAATTTATATTTAAAATAATTAGAAACAAAATCATTTTTAAATAAAATAGAATGTTTTTACATTATTTATTTGCTGTCTGTAAAGTATAACTTAAGAAAATTAACCATGAGAAGGATTAAAATGGTGATTTATTAGGATTCTCCTAAGGAATAAATTATGTGCTGATACAAGTTTCTAAATTTTGTTTAGTAAATAATCTGTTTTTTGCTTTTCCCCAAATAAAAGTCCTTTATAAGAAAAAAAAAAACCGTTTGAGATAGTAATAGCTATCAAGGCAGACAATTTTTGTTCATGAAACCATAATCAACTTATTGAGTCATAAGTACATTGTATTTCATTTCAGTCTAGGTCATAACTTGTGTGTTTGTTTATTACATTAACATTAAATAAGATAATATATTTTCAACTCCCATGCTTTGATTTCTGTAAAATATGATATGATATGGGAAGGGTGGAAAATACCACCATTCATAAGAAAAGAACTATGAGCCAAACATACTTTTATTCAGAATTAAGTTGAAAGTATTTGTATTTTATATTGAAAAAAATCTGCCTTGAGTTATTTTAAAAGGACAATTATCAGACTATAAAATTTTTCTTCAACCATTTTTTCATTATTTGATTTTAAAATGCTTGTTTTGATTCGTAGAAAATTTTTTTAACTTTCATAATTGTGCTTCTTAAATAACTCAAGGCAGATTCTTTTCAATACTAAATGTTCTTATAAAAAGCACATGTTTATCAAAATGTAAGTTTCTTTTATTAAATGTTATGTAAAACTGTTTTAAAAAGTAACATTTTAATACCTTTAAATTTTGAAATATAATAAGTATTTGGAAAGCCGAATATTCGGTATTCGGTTCACCTGTCGGCCGAACATTCCGTATTCGGCCAAAATCACTATTCGGTGCATCCCTAAAAAAAAACCAACATTTCGACAAAATACCACGCGAAAAACGTGAATTCCGTGCAAAGACCGCAATAAAAACATTAATTCAATCCATGAATCGCATAAAAAATACGAATTCCATGCATGAATCGCATAAAAATGTGAATTCCATGCATGAATCGCATAAAAATGTGAATTACATGCATGAATCGCATAAAAAATGTGAACTACATCCATGAATCGCTAAAAAAAAAGCAAATTGCATAAAAAATGGGAATTACGTCCAGAAATTGCTTAAAATGTGAATTACGTCCATGAATCATGTAAAAAAGCGAGAATTATATTCATAAATTGTATGAAAAACGCAAATTACGTCTATGAATCGTATAGTAAAACATGAATTATGTTCATAAATCGCTCAAAAAAAACGAATTTTGGCGGCAGAAATCTGAAACGGAAATTACCTCTATAAAACGCATAAAAATACAGAATTGGATTCATGAATTGCATAAAAAATGTGAATTACGTTCATGAATCGCTGAAAAAACGCAAATTACATCCATGAATTGCATAAAAACGTGAATTACGTTTATAAATCACTCAAAATATGCAAAAAACATGAATAACGTTCATAAATTGCAAAAAATGCGAATTACGTCCAAGAATTTGTAAGAAAAGCGAATTACATTCATAAATCCTATAAAAACACAAATAACGTCAGTAAATCGATCAAAAAACACAAATTCCGTCGATAGAAAGCTCAAAAGATGCAAATTATGTCTATTAATCGCATAAGTATAGCAAATTACGTCCATAAATCATGTAAAATGTAAATTACATTCATTAATCGCATAAAAATCTCGAATTATGTCCATGAATCGCTCAAAAAAAGCGAATTGCATAGAAAACGTAAATTGGGTCCACAAATTGCTCAAAACGTGAATTACATCCATGAATTGTTTAAAAAAGTGAGAATTACGTTCAGAAATTGTATGAAAAACACAAATTATGTCTATGAATCGTGTAGGAAATCGGGAATTATGTTCATAAATCGCTCAAAAAACACGAATTTTGGCAGCAGAAAGCTGAAACACAAATTATGTTCATAAATCACTCATAAATTGCGAATCACTTCCATGAATCATGCAAAAAAATACTAATAACATTCATAAATTGCAAAAAATGTGAATTAAGTCCAACAATTGGTAAAAAAAGCGAATTACATTCATAAATCTTATAAAAACACAAATAACGTCAATAAATTGATCAAAAACACAAATTTCGTCGACAGAAAGCTCAAAAAATGCAAATTATATCTACGAATTGCATAAATATAGCAAATTACATCCATGAATCATGTAAAATGTAAATTACATTCATTAATCGCATAAAAAACGCGAATTATGCCCATGAATAGTTTAAAAAACGCGAATTGGGTCCACAAATCGTCAAAACGTTAATTACGTCCATGAATTGTTTAAAAAAGTGAGAATTACGTTCAGAAATTGTATGAGAAACACAAATTATGTCTATGAATCGTGTAGTAAAACGGGAATTATGTTCATAAATTGCTCAAAAAACACGAATTTTGGCAGCAGAAAGCTGAAACGCAAATTACGTCTATAAATCGCATAAAAATAGCGAATAGTGTTTTGCATTCATGAATTGCATAAAAAACGCAAATTACATTCATGAATCGCTCAAAAAACACAAATTACGTCCATGAAAAGCATAAAAACGTGAATTACATTCATAAATCACTCAAAAAATGCGAATCACTTCCATGAATCGTGCAAAAAAACACTAATAACGTTCATAAATTACAAAAAATGCAAATTACGTCCAAGAATTGGTAAAAAAAGCAAATTACATTCATAAATCCTATAAAAACATAAATAACGCCAATAAATCGATTAAAAAACGCAAATTTCGTCAGTAGTAGGAAAATAAGAGTACGGGCTCAGCCGGAGGGATAGAGGGACCGTCCCTCCGCATCCCTCCGCGTCCCTCCGCATCCCTCCGCGCCCCTCCGCATCCCTCCACGTCCCGCCTGCGGTACCTCCTGCCCCCACCATACATCCCCCTCCACAAACGCCCCCTAGTGGAAAAAAAGGAACATTCTATTCTAACAGGATAGGTGAACAACCTTCCCTAATTAAAAATATTATCAATCACATCTCAACTCGAAATCATACTATATGATGAAGATTAAATTTATATTTGAATTTTGAACAACCGTAATTTTAATGAGTATTATTAATTAAGCGAAACAATTAAAATCTCAGTTTTTAACCATTTTATTTAGATTTCTTCAACTACAAGATGAGATTATCAATTTAACACAAGAAAGTTAAACATATATTTGAATTTTGCTTGATAGACATCTTAATGTGTAGTATTAATTAAATAAAAACAATAGAAAATATCCAGTTTTATAGAAAAAGACTGATTTCTTACGATTTTTATCAACTATATGATCAATGTAACGTCTTAAAAGTTGAAAGTGAAACATGTATCCTAGTTTTTCAACAGCTATAGCCTTAATCAGTATCGTTAATTAAGTAAAAAAACAATGGAAAATATCAAGTTTTATGGAAAAAGACTGATCTCTTACGATTTTTATCAACTTAAGAGAGAAAACTTAAACATACATTTCAGTTTTTCAACAGCTATAACCTTAATGAGCATTCATAATTAAGTAAAAAACAATGGAAAATATCGATTTTTATAGAAAAAGACTGATTTCTTACGATTTTTATCAACTGCAACATCAGAATATCAATTTGATAGAAAGAAATTTAAGCATGCATTCCAGTTTTGGACAACCATTTCCTTCATGAACATTATTAATTAAGCAAAACAACAGAAAATATTAAATTTTTAACTGATTTCTTCATATTTTATTTATTTATTTATTTATTTTAAATATAAAATCAGAATACACAACTTAAAATAGAAATTTAAAGATATTTTTTTTAGTTTTTGAACAGTCGTTACCTCAAAGAATTTCGATAATTGAACAATTAACTAAGGAAACTAATGATTTTTTAACGAAAAAAGACGAATTAAACGAATTTGGTTAACTTTTACTCTAATTGGAAATTTCATCGTACTTTATATATACTAAGTAGAATTTTAAAATATAAACGAATAATTTAAAGAAATCCTCTACACACAAATGTGAACCTGCAGAGCATTCCTTATTACGTCATATCTAAACTAAAACTTTTTTCTGCAATCTCTCCATGCATGCATTCCAGGTAGGGGAACATAACAAAGAATTTTGACGTCACAACTTACAATGGTATACAACAAAATGTTTACGTCCAAGAAAAAGTATCACATAGAGAGAAAAAAAGAAGAGATTTAAGCTATTTATCCATTCTAGTTTTATAACAGTTACCACAACATCTCCAAATTAAAATTTGGAAGTCATAATGAGTGTAATTAATTAAGCAAATCAATAGAAATATTAGTTTTTCAGAGGGGAAAAGACGAATTTAAACAAATTTTATCAGTTTTACACTAGTTTAATAATAATTTTAAGAGGAAAAATACGAATTTGAACTTTTTTTTTTTTTTTTTTTTTTTTTTTTTTTTTTTTTTTTTTTTTTAGTTTTACACTATTTTTTCTCATCTCCAACACGGATATATCAATTTTAACAGAAGAATTAAACATATAATTTAGTTTTAACAACAAAATCTTAACAAGTATCATTAATTAAACAAAAATAAATATCAGTTTTAAAGAAAAGACGAATTTGAATAATTTTACACTAGTATTTTCAAAAGCAACATGGAAATATCAATACTTATTCACATATTTCACTTATTCACTGTATTCAATACTATATTTAATAAATTTGGATACACTTTAAGAATTTCCTAATCTATAATTATATATTAGCTGTATATTTAATGTTACCCGTGTTTTCAACATTAGTCCATAATCGTGAATTTTGTATTTTAAATACCATCTATTCAGGTTCAGATTATTTTCACTTGAAATCATACAGAATTTTTTAACAGAGTTTGTTTTTGAAATCATTGAAGCAACTATATTTAATATTTTTAACACCAATTTTCTAACATTTTCCGATTATACATTCCTCATAAGTACATTTCTAAATGCTACAATCACTTTACATATCGAAAAGATATCATTGAAGCAACTGTATTTAATATTTTTAACACCAATTTTCTAAGATTTTTTAACATTTTCCGGTTATACATTCCTCAAAAGTATATATTCTAAACAATAGAAAATATTAATTTTAAGAATAAAAAGACGAATTTAAACAAATTTTATTAGTTTTACAATATTTTTTCTCATCTCCAACACGGATATATCAATTTTAACAGAATTAAACGCATATTTTAGTTTTAAGAACAAAAATGTAATAAGTATCATTAATTAAACAAAAAAAATAAATATCAATTTTCAAAAAAAGACAATTTTTTACACAAATTTTCAACTTTGAAATACATTTGTTTACATATATTGTTACAATATATTACTAAACTTAAACTTTTTAAAAAGTTTGAATGTCTTTACAAAGGGTTCATATTTATATTTTTCACGTCTTGACTGCATTCGAAATCTTACAACAAAAGTATACGTTTATTATTTTTATTATTATTATTATTCTAGAAAACCTAAAAAGTCATTTCTTGCTGCTTTAAACACTTGACATTTTAAAACTACTCTCACATATTCTACCCATATAATTAATCAAATTAGGACATGATTCACCTTACACTTCAAAATTTCTGAATTTTTACAATACTTATTTTCATCAAACTTTATTCTTGATCCTATATATTTTAGGAGTACAGAATTTTAACATCTGTTTTTATCTACTTATCAGAAAATTATTAAAACACCCAACACCATTTTCCAAATATGAATATTATCTTTACAGTTTAATAATGCAAAACATACACGAATACAAAGTTAAATTTTTACAAACATTTCATATTTCAAACCAAACTGTTCGAAATTTTCACAACATAAGAGCAAACATTAGACGAACTTTTTAACATTAATATTGCTTAGATCTTTTCATCATAACCTTTAACTATGATAATTATCCATTTTTAGATTGATTGTCGAAAAACTGTAACTGAAATTACATAAACTTAATGTAAAAAAACATGTTCTCACACAATTTCTTGAAATTCAACAAAGAATGGACTATTACTCTAATACTTATCTACATCAATCTCGACTCTCGATAGTATATAGATATTTCATCATTACATACTTACAACTCTTTTCAAACGTTTATCAGAAAATCAAGTCAATCAAAGTCTAGTAATTATCACACCTGTTCCTCAGAAATATTACTATCATATGAAACAGTAAAGAAAATTAATAAATATTTAATATTCAATAACCTCATACGTAAAATTACTGCCGAATGAGAAAACTAATAATCAATAAAATCAACTGTTGGACAAAAAATAGTACAGAATACCGAAAATTCAAATCATTTTTTCTACAAAAATTACAAAAATTAACAAATGAATGACAAGTTAGAGAAATAACTAAAAAAATTAATGAACATATTTACAAATTTATTAAAATCACACCTTTTTCTGGATTACAAACCACAATTTCTTGAAAAATTTAACACCGAATTTGTAAGATTTTAATCCTAGTATTACATACACTCAACAAATATTCAAAATTAACAAAAAAAATATTTTTTTAGTCTCATCAATAAGCAGAAATTCTATATTAAAAGAATATTTTCATAGTAGTACTTATAAAAATGAGAGTTTACAAACTGATTTTCATAATTTTATCACATTTAAACTTAATTTTTATACATAAAACATTATTTAATCAAATTTTATACGTTCTAATTCAGTAAAATTCAATACTTTTTTAGTTTTTAAACCAATACCACAATATTTATTTACATCAAACTTGATTCTTTACCTTTTATATTTCCACATTACACAAGTGAGATAAATACTAACTTGGAACGAGAGTTGAAGTCAATTGATTCTATTCGATTTTCATCGTATACGCATTGCTACTACACGAAATTTCTTACTTCTATAAGCATCTAATGTATTAAAACTAATCTACTCATATTTTTAATCAATTCATCAGATGTTTCATCTCGCATTTCTGAATTATCATCCATTAAGTTGCTTAAAATATAAATACTATCTTTATAGTTTTAATGTAGTATACATGACTAATCTTGAGTTAGACCTTCCATAGTATTAATCAAATTATCATATGTTTCATCTTACAGTTAACGATTTCTGAATTATCGTCCATCTAGTTGTTTAAAATATTAATAAAATGTTTATAGTTTTTGATTATACATAGTATGTATGAATACAATCTTTAATTTTTAACAGTTCATATTTCAAATAATCTATTTTCGAAACCAAACTATGTGAATTTTACCACAATGGTTATCATCATACAGAGATTTGTGTTTCATACTTTTTCTAAAAATTATCAGATATGTACTCTTCAGAGGAATTTCTATCATATGAGTAAATAAAAAAAAAAATTATATTAAACGTACAACGAAATTTGATTGCAATATACATGTATTTAATAAAAATAAATAAATAAGCGATTATTTATACATTAAACCTTTACTAAATATATATTTCTTGCGTTATACAGATGTTTCAACAAGATGAACTAAAACAGCAGCAAACTTCAGAAATTAATGATCTGAATGATTCATCCCTAGCACATGTAGCGTTAATGAATAATACATATGTAAGTACTTATATGAAAAATACTAGAATTCGTATATGTAACGTAATTAGAGTAATATAAAATGATTTGTCTTACTGCCTACACTTTAACAAATACCTTTTTACCTATATTGTTGAAGATAAATGTCAGTACTTATATGAAAAATACTAGAATTCGTATATGTAACGTAATTAGAGTAATATAAAATGATTTGTCTTACTGCCTACACTTTAACAAATACCTTTTTACCTATATTGTTGAAGATAATCCTAATTGTTTGCATTTATTTCTATTACAGATGTGTTCTATTTGCTACAAACACTTCTTAAGTAAATGGAATTTAACAGAACATACAAAAATCCATACAGGTGAAAAACCTTACACTTGGGAAGATTACCAAATGCGGTTTTCAAGAAGACGTGAATCAAAAATGCACACATCATCATATAAAGCGTCGTCATTTATATGCAAACTTAGTGAAGATATTCAAAAATTAGTCAGACGTTTGAAGAATTTAGACATAAAGGAAGATATTTAGATTATATATCCATCATATTTTCATAACACTTACCACAATATCTCAAACTTAAAATTTGGAAGACACACACTGCTGAAAAGTAATTTTGTTACCCGTGATTCTTCTAACCAGCATGAATGTATAGATATTATTTTGCAATGTATTATTTAAAT
Organism: Maratus speculifer; assembly: GCA_964019185.1. Lineage (NCBI taxonomy): Eukaryota > Metazoa > Arthropoda > Arachnida > Araneae > Salticidae > Maratus > Maratus speculifer. Next base: position 177,574,501 of record OZ025292.1, on the reverse strand, counting down.
GCTCACAATAAATATTCTTTTATATACATATATCGTTGTGTTTATTTTTTTAAAACCTATTACATTAATAAAATAGGTTACACACACATACATACACATAACATTTTAAGTGAAACAACACTCTCACAACTTAAAAAATGCATAAGAACATACAAAAATAAGCAGATGTATGAAAAAATATGCAAGTTTACAAAATAATTTCACTGTTTTCTAGAAATACCAACAAAAAATATTTACAATATAAAAAAATTACAAAAGTGAAAAGAAAAAACACAAATGTAAAACAAAAAAATCACAAAGTGAAAAACTCACAACAAAGTTTTTGAAAAAAAAAATTTACAACAAAAATTTTTTTTACAAAAACCAAAACTTCAAAAAATATTTTTACAAAAAAAATTTTTTTCAAAAACATTTTTCACAAAAATTTTTTTTTTTCAAAATAAGTTTTTACAAAAGTAAAAAATAAAAAATCACAACGTTAAAAAAATGAAAAATTTTAATTAAAAAAGTGTAAAAAAAATTGCAAAAAAAGTTGCAAAAATTTCAAAAAAAGTTATGAAAAAAATATCAAAAATTTTTATAAAAAAAATTTTTGTTGTAAATTTTTTTTTTCAAAAACTTTGTTGTGAGTTTTTCACTTTGTGATTTTTTTGTTTTACATTTGTGTTTTTTCTTTTCACTTTTGTAATTTTTTTATATTGTAAATATTTTTTGTTGGTATTTCTAGAAAACAGTGAAATTATTTTGTAAACTTGCATATTTTTTCATACATCTGCTTATTTTTGTATGTTCTTATGCATTTTTTAAGTTGTGAGAGTGTTGTTTCACTTAAAATGTTATGTGTATGTATGTGTGTGTAACCTATTTTATTAATGTAATAGGTTTTAAAAAAATAAACACAACGATATATGTATATAAAAGAATATTTATTGTGAGCATTTAAATAATACATTGCAAAATAATATCTATACATTCATGCTGGTTAGAAGAATCACGGGTAACAAAATTACTTTTCAGCAGTGTGTGTCTTCCAAATTTTAAGTTTGAGATATTGTGGTAAGTGTTATGAAAATATGATGGATATATAGTCTAAATATCTTCCTTTATGTCTAAATTCTTCAAACGTCTGACTAATTTTTGAATATCTTCACTAAGTTTGCATATAAATGACGACGCTTTATATGATGATGTGTGCATTTTTGATTCACGTCTTCTTGAAAACCGCATTTGGTAATCTTCCCAAGTGTAAGGTTTTTCAACTGTATGGATTTTTGTATGTTCTGTTAAATTCCATTTACTTAAGAAGTGTTTGTAGCAAATAGAACACATCTGTAATAGAAATAAATGCAAACAATTAGGATTATCTTCAACAATATAGGTAAAAAGGTATTTGTTAAAGTGTAGGCAGTAAGACAAATCATTTTATATTACTCTAATTACGTTACATATACGAATTCTAGTATTTTTCATATAAGTACTGACATTTATCTTCAACAATATAGGTAAAAAGGTATTTGTTAAAGTGTAGGCAGTAAGACAAATCATTTTATATTACTCTAATTACGTTACATATACGAATTCTAGTATTTTTCATATAAGTACTTACATATGTATTATTCATTAACGCTACATGTGCTAGGGATGAATCATTCAGATCATTAATTTCTGAAGTTTGCTGCTGTTTTAGTTCATCTTGTTGAAACATCTGTATAACGCAAGAAATATATATTTAGTAAAGGTTTAATGTATAAATAATCGCTTATTTATTTATTTTTATTAAATACATGTATATTGCAATCAAATTTCGTTGTACGTTTAATATAATTTTTTTTTATTTACTCATATGATAGAAATTCCTCTGAAGAGTACATATCTGATAATTTTTAGAAAAAGTATGAAACACAAATCTCTGTATGATGATAACCATTGTGGTAAAATTCACATAGTTTGGTTTCGAAAATAGATTATTTGAAATATGAACTGTTAAAAATTAAAGATTGTATTCATACATACTATGTATAATCAAAAACTATAAACATTTTATTAATATTTTAAACAACTAGATGGACGATAATTCAGAAATCGTTAACTGTAAGATGAAACATATGATAATTTGATTAATACTATGGAAGGTCTAACTCAAGATTAGTCATGTATACTACATTAAAACTATAAAGATAGTATTTATATTTTAAGCAACTTAATGGATGATAATTCAGAAATGCGAGATGAAACATCTGATGAATTGATTAAAAATATGAGTAGATTAGTTTTAATACATTAGATGCTTATAGAAGTAAGAAATTTCGTGTAGTAGCAATGCGTATACGATGAAAATCGAATAGAATCAATTGACTTCAACTCTCGTTCCAAGTTAGTATTTATCTCACTTGTGTAATGTGGAAATATAAAAGGTAAAGAATCAAGTTTGATGTAAATAAATATTGTGGTATTGGTTTAAAAACTAAAAAAGTATTGAATTTTACTGAATTAGAACGTATAAAATTTGATTAAATAATGTTTTATGTATAAAAATTAAGTTTAAATGTGATAAAATTATGAAAATCAGTTTGTAAACTCTCATTTTTATAAGTACTACTATGAAAATATTCTTTTAATATAGAATTTCTGCTTATTGATGAGACTAAAAAAATATTTTTTTGTTAATTTTGAATATTTGTTGAGTGTATGTAATACTAGGATTAAAATCTTACAAATTCGGTGTTAAATTTTTCAAGAAATTGTGGTTTGTAATCCAGAAAAAGGTGTGATTTTAATAAATTTGTAAATATGTTCATTAATTTTTTTAGTTATTTCTCTAACTTGTCATTCATTTGTTAAATTTTGTAATTTTTGTAGAAAAAATGATTTGAATTTTCGGTATTCTGTACTATTTTTTGTCCAACAGTTGATTTTATTGATTATTAGTTTTCTCATTCGGCAGTAATTTTACGTATGAGGTTATTAAATATTAAATATTTATTAATTTTCTTTACTGTTTCATATGATAGTAATATTTCTGAGGAACAGGTGTGATAATTACTAGACTTTGATTGACTTGATTTTCTGATAAACGTTTGAAAAGAGTTGTAAGTATGTAATGATGAAATATCTATATACTATCGAGAGTCGAGATTGATGTAGATAAGTATTAGAGTAATACAGTCGACGCTCGTTTTTGCGAACTCGTAGGGAACACTCAAATGGTTCGTAAAATAGAAAGTTCGTAAAATAGAAAATCATCAAAAATGACATGAAAATGTACATTATTTATGTCTTTTTTTTATCAATCTCCCCTTCTTCATAGATGATGCAATATTTTAAGATTATTTATTCTGAAATAAAGTTATACATGTATTTTTTAAATATATAAGAAAATACAAAAAGCAAATTTATGTACAGAAATAAATTTCAGAACTCAGAGGAATATTTTATTAAGCTTTGAAAACATAGACTATATTAGTACTTAATGGATGAAAATACATAGATAAAAAATTAGGAATGGAAATAATCACTTATCTTTTTTTTTGTTTTAAAATCACATTTTGGAAAATACATGTTTCCATTTTATCTATGCTTGAAATCATTTCACAATTATTGTTCTCTCCAAAAAAGCGCCTTAGCCCTGACAACCATTGAGCTGCTTGTTTGACAGTCGATCGTTGGATTATTTCATTTTCTTGTTCAAAATCTGAAAGTTCTTCTTCCTTTTCATTTTTAGTGGCATATCATAATTTGTTCATCTGATATTTCTTCCGCACAAATCACGTCTGAATCCACGTTCAAAAAGTCCTGGAATGAAATTTCAGGCAACAGCGTTTTTTTTTTTTTTTTTTTTTTTTTTTTTTTTTTTTTTTTTTTTCTTTGCGGAGTTTATTTATGAGTAACTCATCTCCACTGCTATCGTCGGTTACATTTTCTTGGTTTTCTTCAATTAAGGTACAAGCCTGCGTGTTGAAATGCTTTGGATATTGTAGTCGATTGAACATCATTCCAAGCACGTATTGACAAATGCATCGTACCTTGAACATCAATTTCATATGGCTGATCCAGTTCCAAGCCCATGGCTACTCTTTGCAAAAGCACTCTTCGATATATGCGCTTGAAACTGTTAATCACATTTTTCATGAATGTGCCCATCCATGCATTTTTCTTAGCATGGTATGCAGCTGGTAATTTGTTAACATTTCTGAAGCATCTAGGCTTCAGTTTTTTTCCAATGAAAAGCAAGGGCAGTTTGTTTGTTCCATTGATGTTGGCTGCCAACAAGTTTGAGATTCTCTGCTTAGCCTTTTTGCTCCCGCTACATTTTCCCCCTTTGAAGCTAAGTGTTTTTTCCGGCAGCATCTTAAAAAACAGGTCTGCTGTTTCGTTCGCATTAACCCCTTCGCGACGGAAGCCTTTTACGAAATTTTTAATGTTTTGTCACCGGTTTAAAAATACAGAAATTTATTTCTTCTTTAATCGAGAAAATGCTCCGATTGAATAAGGCAAATTTTACAGTATAATTTTACCGGTGGGAATAAACAAGGCTTCTTAAGCCTTTTTGCGGCACATATACGTGACGCTCGTCCCCAAGGGGTTAAAGACCTCCTCTGGAACATATTCAGTTAGCAATGTTTTTAAATCGCGTTCTTTCAATTCATTTTCCAAAGTCGTATTTGCTGTTCCACTTCCACCGCACAATTTTCTGAAGCTCAAACTGTGCCTGGACTTAAATTTTTGAAACCAACAGTCTGGGGCCTTGAAGTCTTTGACGTTCAGTTTCAAAACAAAAAAGTTCGATTGTTCTTTAAGAAGATTACTATTTACGGGACTGTTCAGTCCTCTCATTTTCCTCATCCAAGAAATCAAAGCTTTCTCCAATTGGGCGAAATACTGAAATTCTGTAATGTTCTGGCCCAATCTCCCTCTCGACTAACGAGACTTCACAGATTGAATAGTCAAGAAGGTATGAAAAAATAGATGATTACAGAATGCAATCTTTTAAAAGATTTCGTTTCCCCTTTCAACAATGACACCTGCTTGTACATTTAAGTTTCAGTCGCCAGTCAGAGGCTTTCCAGACACGTGCCTTTAAAATCAGTCATAATAAACCACGTGATGCTAAATAAACTTATTGCTACGCCGCCTCCCTCCCAAATATGGGTGGAGAAAATAACACATTCTTGAAATGCCCCTGTTGAGAGTATAATTGACGTTGGCACTTCTTTTCAGTATTTAAAAAAAAAAAAAAAATGCAGAATTATAAAAGTTAAGTTCGCAAAAAAGAGATTTTCATATATTGTAGTTCGTAAATGGGAGCGAAAATTTACATAGCGTCTATGGGAATGTATTCGGGACAACGCTCTAGTTCGTAAAATCGCAAGAGTTCGCAAAAAAGAGGTTCGTAAAAACGAGCGTCTACTGTAGTCCATTCTTTGTTGAATTTAAAGAAATTGTGTGAGAACATGTTTTTTTACATTAAGTTTATGTAATTTCAGTTACAGTTTTTCGACAATCAATCTAAAAATGGATAATTATCATAGTTAAAGGTTATGATGAAAAGATCTAAGCAATATTAATGTTAAAAAGTTCGTCTAATGTTTGCTCTTATGTTGTGAAAATTTCGAACAGTTTGGTTTGAAATATGAAATGTTTGTAAAAATTTAACTTTGTATTCGTGTATGTTTTGCATTATTAAACTGTAAAGATAATATTCATATTTGGAAAATGGTGTTGGGTGTTTTAATAATTTTCTGATAAGTAGATAAAAACAGATGTTAAAATTCTGTACTCCTAAAATATATAGGATCAAGAATAAAGTTTGATGAAAATAAGTATTGTAAAAATTCAGAAATTTTGAAGTGTAAGGTGAATCATGTCCTAATTTGATTAATTATATGGGTAGAATATGTGAGAGTAGTTTTAAAATGTCAAGTGTTTAAAGCAGCAAGAAATGACTTTTTAGGTTTTCTAGAATAATAATAATAATAAAAATAATAAACGTATACTTTTGTTGTAAGATTTCGAATGCAGTCAAGACGTGAAAAATATAAATATGATCCCTTTGTAAAGACATTCAAACTTTTTAAAAAGTTTAAGTTTAGTAATATATTGTAACAATATATGTAAACAAATGTATTTCAAAGTTGAAAATTTGTGTAAAAAATTGTCTTTTTTTGAAAATTGATATTTATTTTTTTTTGTTTTATTAATGATACTTATTACATTTTTGTTCTTAAAACTAAAATATGCGTTTAATTCTGTTAAAATTGATATATCCGTGTTGGAGATGAGAAAAAATATTGTAAAACTAATAAAATTTGTTTAAATTCGTCTTTTTATTCTTAAAATTAATATTTTCTATTGTTTAGAATATATACTTTTGAGGAATGTATAACCGGAAAATGTTAAAAAATCTTAGAAAATTGGTGTTAAAAATATTAAATACAGTTGCTTCAATGATATCTTTTCGATATGTAAAGTGATTGTAGCATTTAGAAATGTACTTATGAGGAATGTATAATCGGAAAATGTTAGAAAATTGGTGTTAAAAATATTAAATATAGTTGCTTCAATGATTTCAAAAACAAACTCTGTTAAAAAATTCTGTATGATTTCAAGTGAAAATAATCTGAACCTGAATAGATGGTATTTAAAATACAAAATTCACGATTATGGACTAATGTTGAAAACACGGGTAACATTAAATATACAGCTAATATATAATTATAGATTAGGAAATTCTTAAAGTGTATCCAAATTTATTAAATATAGTATTGAATACAGTGAATAAGTGAAATATGTGAATAAGTATTGATATTTCCATGTTGCTTTTGAAAATACTAGTGTAAAATTATTCAAATTCGTCTTTTCTTTAAAACTGATATTTATTTTTGTTTAATTAATGATACTTGTTAAGATTTTGTTGTTAAAACTAAATTATATGTTTAATTCTTCTGTTAAAATTGATATATCCGTGTTGGAGATGAGAAAAAATAGTGTAAAACTAAAAAAAAAAAAAAAAAAAAAAAAAAAAAAAAAAAAGTTCAAATTCGTATTTTTCCTCTTAAAATTATTATTAAACTAGTGTAAAACTGATAAAATTTGTTTAAATTCGTCTTTTCCCCTCTGAAAAACTAATATTTCTATTGATTTGCTTAATTAATTACACTCATTATGACTTCCAAATTTTAATTTGGAGATGTTGTGGTAACTGTTATAAAACTAGAATGGATAAATAGCTTAAATCTCTTCTTTTTTTCTCTCTATGTGATACTTTTTCTTGGACGTAAACATTTTGTTGTATACCATTGTAAGTTGTGACGTCAAAATTCTTTGTTATGTTCCCCTACCTGGAATGCATGCATGGAGGGATTGCAGAAAAAAGTTTTAGTTTAGATATGACGTAATAAGGAATGCTCTGCAGGTTCACATTTGTGTGTAGAGGATTTCTTTAAATTATTCGTTTATATTTTAAAATTCTACTTAGTATATATAAAGTACGATGAAATTTCCAATTAGAGTAAAAGTTAACCAAATTCGTTTAATTCGTCTTTTTTCGTTAAAAAATCATTAGTTTCCTTTGTTAATTGTTCAATTATCGAAATTCTTTGAGGTAACGACTGTTCAAAAACTAAAAAAAATATCTTTAAATTTCTATTTTAAGTTGTGTATTCTGATTTTATATTTTAAAAAAATAAATAAATAAAAAAAATATGAAGAAATCAGTTAAAAATTTAATATTTTCTGTTGTTTTGCTTAATTAATAATGTTCATGAAGGAAATGGTTGTCCAAAACTGGAATGCATGCTTAAATTTCTTTCTATCAAATTGATATTCTGATGTTGCAGTTGATAAAAATCGTAAGAAATCAGTCTTTTTCTATAAAAATCGATATTTTCCATTGTTTTTTACTTAATTATGAATGCTCATTAAGGTTATAGCTGTTGAAAAACTGAAATGTATGTTTAAGTTTTCTCTCTTAAGTTGATAAAAATCGTAAGAGATCAGTCTTTTTCCATAAAACTTGATATTTTCCATTGTTTTTTTACTTAATTAACGATACTGATTAAGGCTATAGCTGTTGAAAAACTAGGATACATGTTTCACTTTCAACTTTTAAGACGTTACATTGATCATATAGTTGATAAAAATCGTAAGAAATCA